>JAECUM010045829.1:0-36203 GCA_016617855.1 Megalonaias nervosa
TATATATATATATATATATAGATAGATAGATAGATAAAGAGAGAGAGTTTTCATGTACTTTCACATGAATTAACGTAATGCATCCTATCAAATACTTAAATAGAACCATACACATTACATAATAAACATCACATGTAATTGTAGGGTACTACGAGCTCTGAAAAAGTCAAACTAGCGAAAGCTGAAGCAAATAAACAATATATGCACAGGAATAATTAACATTTTTCTGCTAGTTTTAAAAGCTCTTGCCAAGCAGAAGTTAGGACTGAACAAAAGCTATTTCCACATGGAACATTTGTATTTATTGTCATCAAAACTTTTAAAAGTTTACAAACATTAAGAAGCGCCTGCTCTTGTGTTGTTTTGGAAGCGAGTACCATTAAAATGCTATAGCTGACTAACACCTGACTGGTGTTGATCTTAGTATTCCTATCAATATTTACACCACTGAAAGGTACTTAGAGAATTTTACTTTTTGAAAATCATGCAATTAAAGGAGGGCTAATACCGTATAGCTACTATTGCTATCTTGACACACACACCCGAGTACTCTCAAATGCAGTTTTTCGTGTTTTGTTAGTGTTAATTGGGTCACAGAATTGCCATACCATGGAACAAAACTATAGTTTGACACGACAAATGGACGGTATGTGGGGTTTTTGATGTCTAATGTGAGATGATACATAATTCTTTCAAACTGACTATTTTGAGGTTTGCGTACGGATGACAATTAAATGTTTGATAAATAGGTAGTATATATGTATGCTGTCTATAGAACATTTCAACATGTTCTGAAAATCATCACAAAATATTTTCTTCGAATAATAGCCCATATCATAGGGCAGGCCCATTATGTTCACCCCATGAGTATTACATTTTTTCTTGTATTCATGAAGGCCAATAATTTTAATCACAGATATTACTGAAATTACATTTCCCCTTTATCTCTATAACGACCGAAAATGTTTTTCCTGTATACATTTTTAGTGTTGCATTTCCCTTTGTCAATACAACAACCAATCATGTTAATGATATGAGCTAATGTTCAATTCCCATTGCCCTTATTACAATTAAGTTCAAAATGGCGGTCGTAATGTTAAATTCCCTTTGTCGGTACCAGGACCCAGCTGTCCGGATAGTATGTTGTAAAGAGATAATGCACTGAAATTTTGCTGAACGTGTAGAAGAGTAATATTTCCTGAATACGAGAAAAGAAGGCTTGGGAATGTAATTCGAATTTAGGTATCTTGAATTCAAATATTTGTATAGTAAAAATTTCACTTAACTTGTGTGCGATAAAAGTTTAACACACACACACACACACACACACACACACACACACACACACTTTAAGGACCTCAAAGTTCTTTATGAAGCTGCTATCAACATCAATCCCAGGATAATGTTAAAATGTTGTGTTGCAAAAGCATTAAAAACATTGCTCCGTATCAAATAATAACTATTATGTCGGGAAAATATAATTAACTTGTTGATTCACAGATGTCTTCGGATTTCCAGTTAACGAAATACAAATAATGAAGTGACTAATCCGTAATGTATGAACACAGTCACATCTCTAATAGTGCACAGGTACATTTATACTTCACAAAATTACTTCCGGTATTAATCCAGGTAAAGGTAACTCATAAACTTGTGCAAATCAAATCGTAAATAGAATAATAAGGTTCTTTGTTGTGTCTATAAAACAAGTTGGACCTTCATCCAAGCTCCACTCCTAAAGAGTTTAATAAGTACAGCAGAGACTGCACAAATGATAGAGCTGTCGTTCTTATTCTGAAATCAGGCTTTTAAAGGAAAAATTCATAACTTAAGCTTGTAGATAAAATTTTTGGGGTGAGGTTTTTGAGAGAAATGGGTTCGGGATTTTGTGAAAAAAAATATTTCCTGCGTCCCGAAGACTTTGACAAATTAATTTTGCTCTGATTTGAATGATAAAAGAACTAATTAAAGCCATCTTATTAGCTCTGAGGTGAAACAAAACTCCTGGTTGGAAGGAAACTGCCAGTCCCCCCCTCCCCCCAACATTAAATGGTCGGTCCTTAAGTGTGCAGATTGAATTATATACATGCATGGCTCCGTACATAAGGGCAAGGGGGAGGGCACTCGCGCCCCTCTCCCAAACCAGATTTGACCTCCAAACATGTTTTGGCTCATACACGTAAACGTTAATATCTGACCACTACCTGTTTGCCCCCCCCCCTCCCCCTTTACGGGCACCCCTGTATACATGCATACTTTCGTTTGCGCAATATTCTTTATTGGTTTCTCTTCGTTTTTGTTGCTCTCAATGAAATTGTTCTTCGTAGCTAGGAGGAAGACACTAATTTTAAGTGCTCCAGTCACTTAGGAAAGAATCTGTGCTCTCGACCATATTCTTAATGTCTTCAATTCTGCCCTTTGGTCACACAATGACCCCGTTCGTTGTATTAAAAAAAGTATTCATTTGGTTAAAAAAGTTGCCTTCTACTTATACATGGTGCCGCTGTTTCAAACCTCTCGTTGTAAGAAGATTCAGAACGTGACTTGACCTGGAAAATATACTGTTATTGTTTGGGCGTACCGCTATTTTCATTTTCATTACATGAAAAAGGGCGTGCCTTTCATTTTCAGGTTCAGGTAATCGTTTGTTAAAATCTGGTGCACATGCTTACAAAACGTAAACCAAGTTCTACTGAACAATTACTAATGACGAAGCAAACAATAATTGAAATAGCTTTCAGGATTATTTAACCAGAGATAAATTACTAACATATATTGTATCAAATAGTAGTGCATTTTTCGAAAATATCTGTTTAATTTATGATTCACAGACGTTCATAATGTGACCTCAGATTGAAAAGTGTCAACAGTTAAAATATATTCTAATCAAATTATAGAATTGTATTAATACATTATAACACCGACAATTTGGAGGGAAATTGGTCAACCATACTTGTTGAATGGCATCATTGTGGAGTGGCATCATTTTCACTGGACGTAAACGAAGAACTTATTATGTTATTGCCTCACTTTGTGGATTTATTAAAAACTTTTATCTACACTCTATTCCTTGTCTTATTGTTTTTTTGTTTTTTTTTTTCGTTTCCATTGAAGATAGCATCCACACTCTAGACTTTTTTTACATGAGTTGACGAGGAAGTTAAATCTGATATTTTACAAGACACTTTTTACACTACCTACATTAAAGTTGATATTACCCCCACTATTTTCACATTCATTACAGAGAAAAAGGTCGACAGTATTCGTCAAGTTTATTTCACGGTTTATTTAAGCTTGTGAGCAGTTCGGACATATAACGTGTTTTTCTAGCTGAATTTCTGCTCCTTGGTAAGTATGGCGTCTCCATTATTGTGGCAATTATAGAAAAGAACATAGATTTTATGTTGGTCTTTTTAATTACATTGTGGGTGCGTGGGGTATAAACCTGTGTAAAGTTAAAAGACACTATTTACATAGGATTGCATTTACTAAAAGTTAGGGTTATATAAGGATGCTGAAAACAGCTGGAGTCAATTGTTCTATAATAGTATCAAGGTCTGATAACGACTGGCTGGATGGCTGATACTGGGAATGTGAAAAGGACCAGTCATATTGGGGAAAAGTTAGACCGACAAGGAAGCTTTTTTCAGTCCTGATTAAATTGGTAATTCTGCATGATTTTTAAATAGTTGACTTTAGGAGATGGGGCCCATTATAAAAAAAGAGAACTCTTTCAAAAAATCCGTGACATAATCTAAAAATCTAATTCTGTATAATGTTACGACCCTGTAGTTAAATTACATATGTGTTAAAATTTAAATTCTTCTAATTCTTTGTTTCATTTTTATTTTATTTTTACACCATTGGATGTAGTTATTATTATGATGATTATGTTTGCATGGGTCTAATAGTTTGTTAGAAACATCGTATTTATTTAAAACGTAAATGTGACTCGTGTAAGCACGAGCTTTGTATGATAGTAAATTCGTCGCAAGTAAACATTCAGCAGTAGCTATGTAAATGATTGGCTGATACTTGTTTAGGCTTTCGTAATGTCCAGATGGATTGCGAAATCACACGTGTCCTTCGTGCGTGTATACATGAAACGACGTATTAGTTTCTTTTATATGCTTAGTTATCTGTAAGAAAGTTCAGTCATAGTGATAGTTATAGTCGTAGTCAGTCATAGTTGAGAGTCACGTCATAACATCTTGTAGAGTTTCTAATACCTTAAGGAAAAGGTATTCCTGTGCTGGAAAGAGTTGTTCATTCGTACGTATGTAAATCAACATGTGTATTGTTAGTGGTGGTAGCTGTACTTTAACTACTTTCTAAATAATTATTTTCCCTGGAGAACAACCCTACTGGCTTTGGACAAAGACATTTGTTAAAATTATTTCTAAATTGGAGCAGAACAATACAAATTGTGATTCACAGTGGAAATTCTGGACATTTTGTGTTAGCCTTCGTCTGACGTCATCATCCGCCATCTTGGAACGGAACTGAGATTCAGACTATATCAAATTAGAACTGTTTATTCACAGGACTTATGTTTTTTCACAACTTTAGAACAAATTTTTGGAATCTTCTTCGTAAATCGTAAGTCTTGTTTCACCTATTTACCTTTTCACCGTGTTTTCTAGGGAAATAAATTATTTTTGTTAAAATTTACAAAGCTTGTTGTAGTCACTCTTTCTTTGTGTTACTTTGAACGAGCCGATACGTAACAATAAATGCTGAAAATTCAGTCCTACTTTCGCTAACCGTGAAAAATTTATTTTCTTACATTCTGTAAACTAAATTCTTGCGAATTCGAAGTATTCTGGTTTATAAATGTACATATTACTCGGCTTGTCGATCGCCATTTGTGCAATAAATTTATTTTGCGAAAATGTACACCTTTGGCACGGCGAATATTTCTGGCGGAAAAATTTGCCTCACAACTTTAAAGCGAATTTGCCCATTTTCATGGCATTTTAACACATGTAAAGTGCCACAGATTTGACTCTATTTGTTCCCTAGGCAGAGACTACAAATAAGTTGATTTGAATACTAGCTAAAGCTTGAAATTGCATCAATTATAACCATTAATCGCCAGTTAACACTCTTTGTGAATAATTCCTAATTACACTGTCCTGAGTTAAAGAATTAAACAACTCTGGAATATTTTATACTTTATTAACAATTCATAAATTTGATTTCATGGCTTTTGTGTTTAATTGTATCGTCTAAAGAACTCGCTGTTGACCTCATCGGACGCCACTGAAACTCAATACTTCAATGCCATCTTGAATTCTGTTCCATAAACTATTTAAAATATCAGTAAAACACGATATAAACAAATCTTTATTTTTCAACTTGGGTTTGACGTATAGGTAGACCTTTAGGCTTCCAAATATGAACTTATATTGGTTTTCTCTAAAATATTCAAAAGAACAGCTTATGCAACAAAAAAATGAAGTATTTAAACCCAGGATTTATTTAAAACAAAATCACCATTTACTTTCTTGCGGAATATTTATTCCTCTCTGATCCCAGACGCTTTTAAATGTTTTAGTTATTTGTGAGATTTTTGAAAGTATGAATCAAATTCATATGATGAATCAGATTAACTTGCAATGGCTATTTTGATTATGTTGCAACTATTGTAATAGTATTTGACTTTTCGAAATTTAAATAAATGCTAAAATATAGCTTTAATGTCGCTATTTTCCAATATGTCTTTTAATTTTTAGCTGTTTTCTGTGTCAAAATGATATTTATTTTATATAATTTAAAGCCAAAATATTATTTTACGGACAAAAAAATTGACCGATAGTTGTAATAAAATGCTTTTGGAGATTTATCTTGTATAAAATAATGCATACTGTATTTTAGTGAAACATATGTACGAATGGTTCTCAGTGGATTTTTGCTTCTGGTCAAGAAAAGGACAAGTGGCGAAAAATATTTTGGTGAATGCTGTGGTGAAAGTTTGTTCCACCTCAGGCCCATCTCTGCAAAGCCATTGGAAAATTTTTTAGATAAATACTGCCTATCTAATTAAAATGTGTGAGTGCCTGGATAAAACCTACAATATAGTTCAGCTATGAAAGGAATAAATATTACTTCTTAATACATGTAGTTTACACTGCCACTAACACGTTTATTTTATCCCAGGGTTACAAGATCAGCAATAGAGTAGAATCCAATAGGGTATCCAGAAATGCCAAGAAAATATCTATTTTCATAATGACGTATTTCACAGATTTCAGCCCAAAATGTACAAATGACAGAGCAGTATTAATTATGCCGACAGCAAACCTTTGGAGGGGAAACTTGTCATCTATGCTTTTAAACAAACATATTTGTTTACATAGAAAGTAGAAGCAAGTTGAAGTGTATTTATGTGCGCAGATTTATGTAGGAACTGGTATATTTTCATTGTGCGCAACATTCGTTGTAGGTATTTTGTTTTCTGTGTACGGTCAATGAAGTATTCACATATTTAAGTACACAAATAACATGGAAAGTGAGAGAACGCTCCACCTTTTCCTGGTGCCCTTCTCTCCGTCCTTTGGTCTCAAAAATGCCCCTTTTCTTTAAACATGTGCCCTCTATTTTAATTAGAAACGACTTGCCCCTTTTCTACACGGTGTGGTCCGAGCACACAGACCTTGGTAAGAGGAAAAAAAAAAGAACTTGAACTGGAAATCTGGGCTTCTATTGTTTGCCACTACTTTCATTTTCATGATGTGGAAAGGGGATTTACTTTCTATTTCCTCGATCAAGTTCAGGTAATCCTTCCTTATACATCGGTAAATATACATATAACATATAAAACAACACGCTCTAATGAATTTCTAGGTGATACTGTTTTAAACAATAATTAAAATAGCATACAAGATGATACACACACAAAGCAAATTAGAAACATACATTAATTTGAATCGAAACAGAAGTACATACAGCAAGACATACAAAAGAAAAATTACAAATATTGGAGAGAGAGAGATAGTCCAGAATGTCATTTTCAATTATTGTATAGATGCTCAGATATGCTTTCTACACATTGTTTCTGATTGGGTTTTCCTACCATTTGACAAGTTGTACAAGATGTGCAGTATTTGCAATCATGACCTTTAATTTCTGACCAATAAAAGTGATTCAGAATCTTGTGGTAAGTCTTACTGATCTCTAAATGACCAGCCAAAGCAGTTTCATGGGCCAAACTAAGATTTTCCTGTCTGTACTACTTTGGAACTACAGACCACTCGTCACCAGCTGGTACCTCAGGCGGTCACCATTTTCTCATAAAGAACCCATTTGCAACAAGTTAACAAGCACTTCTGTGGCTTTAGATGCGCAAATAGCCTTCTGAAAGAAATAGATCTCAGGATCTTTGGATCTTTTTCCTGTTCGACGACAAGCGATTGTCACCCTGATCGAACAAAATAACTTGCATCTTAAAATCTGTACGTGTCAGAATTTATGAGATTATGCCATGTTTGCTCATATAAAACATTCCCCTAACTGCCACACAAATGTGCCGATACAAACCAGACCGGAACATTAGGATTTATGCTATTTGTTTGACATTGTCAGAAGAATAGAGTAAGAATTATAAGTAGGTAACTATAATATAAAGGTCATGTGCTTACAGCCTTTCTTTTTTATGTAGGTCTAATCTATGAGAATGTCAAAAACATACGTAGACAATTCCTACAACAGGAGCCTTGGTAGAGTTGGGATGGAACATGGGAGCATGGTAGTTTCAAGAGGTAGTTCTGGCGGTGGAAGTTGTTCTGGTGGAGCTGGTGTCTCTAGTGGGTCATCTGGGTTTTCCAGTGGTGGTGTTTCCTCAAATAATTATGGCAGTGGAAATAGTTCTAGCGGAGGCGGTGTCGATAATGCGACAGCTGGGTTCTCTAGTGGGGGAGATTCCTCACGAATTGCTGTGAGTAGTCCAAAGACCTACGTGGACAATTCGTACAACAGGAGCCTGGGTAGAGTTGGTATGGATCATGGTAGCATGGTAGTTTCAAGAGGTAGTTCTGGCGGTGGAAGTTGTTCTGGTGGAGCTGGTGTCTCTAGTGGGTCATCTGGGTTTTCCAGTGGTGGTGTTTCCTCAAATAATTATGGCAGTGGAAATAGTTCTAGCGGAGGCGGTGTCGATAATGCGACAGCTGGGTTCTCTAGTGGGGGAGATTCCTCACGAATTGCTGTGAGTAGTCCAAAGACCTACGTGGACAATTCGTACAACAGGAGCCTGGGTAGAGTTGGTATGGATCATGGTAGCATGGTAGTTTCAAGAGATAGTTCTGGCGGCGGAAATGGTTATGGTAGAGCCGGTGTCTCTAGTGGGACATTTGCATTCTTCAGTGGTGGAATTTCCTCAAATAATTATGGCAGTGGACATAGTTCTAGCGAAGGCGGTGACTCTAATGCGACAGCTATGTTCTCTAGTTGTCAAGCTTCCTCACGATTTGGTGTGAATAGTCCAAAAACTGACGCGGACAGTTCCTACAATAGAAGCCTGGGTAGAGTTGGCTTGGGACTCGGTAGCATGGTAGTTTCAAGAGGTAGTTCTGGCGGTGAAAATAGTTCTTGTGGAGCCGGTGTCTCTAGTGGGTCATTTGGGTTTTCCAGTGTTGGTGTTTCCTCAAATAATTATGGCAGTGGAAATAGTTCTGGTGGATGAGTTGTCTATTATGAGACAGATGGGTTCTCTGGTGTTGAAGCTTCCTCACGATTTGGTGTGAGTGGTCCAAGAACCTCATACAGCAGAAGCCTGGTTAGAGTTGGCATAGAACATGGTAGCTTGGTTGTTTCAAGAGAAAGTTCCAGCAGTGGGAGGAATTCTGGTGGAGAAGTTTTATCTAGTAGGTTATCTGAAGTCTCTAATGGTACAGTTTCCTCGCCATTAAGTCTGAGTAGTTCAAAAACATATGTAGACAATTCATATAACAGAAGTTTCGGCAGAGTTGGCATGCCAGTAGGCAGCATGCTTGTTTCAAGGGGAAGTACTAATGGTGAAATTACTACCAAAGTATATGCAGACAATTCGTATAACCGTGGAATTGGCCGAGTTGGAATGGAGCATGGTACCATGGTGGTTTCTAAGAGCGACTCTTCACAAGCCAAGGGATTACAGTCTCCAAAAGAAACTTACATCGACAACGCTTACAACCGCCAAATTGGCAGAGTTGGGATGGAAAAAGGCAGCATGGTTGTTTCCAAGAAAGGCACGTCCCGATCCAATTGCTCCGACAGAGATTCTGTTATTGGAACCAGTTCCATAGCATATTCTTCTCCTGTAAAGGTGTACAAGGATAATACCTTCAACAGGAAACTTGGCAGGGTTGGGAAGCCTTTAGGGACGGCTGTCCATTCTCCTAGCAGAGCAAAATCAGAATCTGGGACTTCCACACAAAGCAAGGTGTATGTTGATAACTCTCTCAATCGATCCCTTGGACGGGTTGGTAAGCCATTTGGTAGCATGCCCTCATCAAGGAAGAGTAAACAGGTCCAAGCTGCACAGGAACTTATGAGGGATTTTCAAAATGACACGGTATGTTTACAAACGTCTATTGGTAGTTAATAATAATAATAATAATAATAATAATAATAATAATAATAATAATTTAGTGCGCGGGTTAGGATCATACTTCCATTGACTTTATACAGTTGCAATAATCTATTTCATTTGACCATTTAAGGAGCACAGTAAGTGTTCATACACTTAATAGTTTAGTACGTGGCTTCAGCTGATATTTTGAAAATGAGGAAGGGGAAAACCTGGAATTAACAATGATCAGGTTTTCTTCAGCAGTAACTCTTGCATTTGCTGGTCTTATTAGTAATCAAACTTAGGACTACAGCGGTACAAAACTATCATGTGACTCACCATGTCAATCAGACATGCATATACAATATGATTAATAGCATGGTCAGATTTTGGCAGAGAGACACATATGCTGATTTCGAATGCTGACTATGTCAAGAGTTTGAGATTCAGAGAAATTATATTTTGTAATCTGCATTTTTTTTTTAAATTTCAGGACTATGGTGCAAGTTATGATACAGATCCATATGCTCTGGAGATTTCCTTGAGTATGATTAACCGGAAGCTGGAAGAAATGAATTGGACACAAGAACAGAATGAGAACAAACCGCCCAAAACTAAAGCTGAAATTCTAGATGAATATTTTGGAGTAGTGATCCAATATGAGGCCATTGAACTGAGACGAAAGATTGGTCATGGCGGGTTCGGTGACGTCTACTTTGCCCAATGGAACGGATCAGTTGTAGCCGTGAAGAAGCTTCGACTCCAGCGAGTGTCCCAAAGAAAGTTAAAAGATTTTGTGGATGAAATCGCTATTTTCTGCGAGTTTGATCATCCAAGCATTGTGAAGTTTATCGGTGCATGCATCAAGACCCCAAATCTTTGCATTGTCATGGAGTACATGCCAATGAGCTTGTTTGATGCACTGCACATGAATGAGGACATAGAATTCTCAGAGGGAGAGCGTTTGCAGATAATTAGGCAAACCTGCAGCGGTCTTGAATATCTCCATGAGCGAGGCATTGCCCACTGTGATTTGAAATCGCAGAATATATTGTTGGATTACGTGTCTGGGGAAACATGTTTAGTTAAAATCACCGATTTTGGCCTCAGCATGATTAAAGTTAACACAGAAACGTCTGTGACCGGTTCCGAAGAGCTTGTACGTAATGTTGGGACACCAAGATATTCTGCTCCAGAAGTACTGCGTGGTGAGCGGTTGTCGGCAAGAGATATGATGCGTGCCGATGCCTACTCCTTGTCCCTGATCATTTATGAAGTTATCTGTGAAGAGGAACCATTTTACGACTTTACTTATGCCCAACTGCGAAAGCAAGTCGGTGAAAAAGGAACAGTGCCCGAGTTTTCTGTTGACATCAATGTTGGTAATGCGGTAGAAATGATGATACGCTTGTGCTGGAGCTTCATTCCAGGAAAACGCCCGGTTGTCAAGGATATTGATTATTTCTTCAAGATGCAGCTGAAACTTTACATCAAATAATTTGAATTATGCCTTTAGTTATACTTTCATGTAAAGTGAACACTTTTAAAATGTGCCTGCAGTTGATTTTCTCACAATATATTCACTTTCAGCTTTGCATTTATGAACTATATATATATATATATATATATAACTGGTACTTAGTACTCAGTGCATATAATTTCTCTTATTGTTATATGCATACCCCTGTATAAAGTTTTTTTTAAAGATTGTTGCAGGAGAAAAAATTCAGATATTTCATTTAGTTCAGTTTGGAACATAATAACACTACCATTAAATTGTTTGTGTTTCTTTGCATGAAGTCTGGAGATAATTAGAATATATATATATATATATATATATATATATATATATATATATATATATATATATATATATATATGAAAGTATTGTTATCGCCTCTACTCATGTATGGTTTTTTATACTGTCATAAGGTTTTCACTAAAAGATTTCCTATCTGTTGTTGGTCCTAACTGAAAATGGTACCGATCTTACACCAAATATGTCTGCCCCGCTGGCCATGTTAAAATCTTGTTTTCGCTACTCCTGCTGATTTGATGGCCATATTGATATAGGGTTTTCACTCAAATGTTATTTTATCGAGTTATGAATGAAAATAATTCTTATTTTACCTCCAATGTGGCAGGCAGATTGTATCAAGGCCGACATGGTTTTAAAATCTTCTTATCGCTACTACTCTTGGATGGCTCGTCAGTTCTTACATTATTCAAAAGTTGCCATGCCCGTGATGCGCTGTATAACCCCAGTGTTAGGAGTGAGATGGATAAAAGGGTTCAATGAGGTCAGAATGAATGACATAACCAAAACATATCAGGAATTTTAATCCTTACACGGCCACTCGTGTCCAAGAGCAGTGATGCGCTTTGAAATGTTTAGGATGTCACTAAACTACGCTCTTGTTGGCATTAAATTGAAGGATTCATAAATGTTTATAGCTTCAAAGACTTTTTATGTTAATGATGCGGCTTTCAAAAGTCAAGAATGATTTCAAGTGTAATGCTGGTTTGCTGTTCAATTTTCAGTGTGATCTCAGTCTTCTCAACCCTTGCACCAGCCTTCTTAGAATATCTGAGCAAGATCATAAGGAAAAAAGTAACGCATTTCTGCCTATTTGATGTTAATAGATTTTTAATTTTTTTAAAATATTTTTCATTTTGGTATAATTCTTAAATAACTTAATAAAAAAATATATGTTGTAACAATTTTGAGGCGGGTTCATTTAGATCTGTTACGATTGGATTTCCTATAATAAAATCCAGCTTTTATTGTCGCAACTCAGTTTTGAGCATTTGTTTCAGCAGGATATGTGTAGTAGCTGAACGTTACAGTACATTTTACATTGCAGATATATATTAAAGTGATCCCTCCATATAGTACACAAGTCAGATAATTAACATTATACAGAAAGATGTCCATAGGCAGTAAATTCGTTCACCGTTTACATCAGTTAGTTGAAACATATATTAATGTTGGGAAGGTCATTGACTCTAAAGCTACCTGACGTCAGCTTTACCCTACCTGCTGACCATTTTGGGACATGGAATGCGTTATGCAACAAGATTGCAACTCCAGAGAAGGGTGAGTCCATTTACCATAGTCTTGTTTGGTGCAAGGGAATGCATTCTAAGCCTCAGGCTCTATATAAATGGTATCCTCTCGCACCCCAGCGATGTAAACTCATCGTGCATTGCAAAGGAGTGACACCTCCCTTAGGGAGGACATAATGCTCTCTTTCAATCTTTCAATCCCAGAGTTTTCCCACTAATAAATTTGTACGGGAGCCACAGTGAAATCGGAATCCTTATGCACTGCAGACATAATAACAAACTTTCATAGCAAGTGAAAGAAGAACATTAAACTAATAGATCAACAAATAGGATATCACCAAACCATGTCATCATACGTGCCAAATAAGGAATAAAAATCCAACAGAGTAATCACAACCTTGCACGGAAAGGAAACTGCAGAGTCCATTCATTTACTTATGGTTTATTGAAAAAGCCTGCATGATTGTTGAAAAAAAATCGGTAATATTACAACTGATTTTACTAAACACCGACTTGCTGTTGTAGAGGACATCAAATAATAAACATGTCGTTACAACAACTTACAAATTTTAACAGCAAAATATTCTAACACTAAGTAGCAAAATATTCTAGCATTAAGTAGTGTGGTAAAAGCGTTGGTTACGGCATGGAATATCTATAGGAATATATCATATAATTCATCTTTTTTAGTATCACATAATACGGAACTTAAGAACTGGATGGGGTGGAGGATGCGGTGCTTCTCCTAAAAAGGTCCAAGATGTATGATCGAACTGTCTGACATGTCATGGAACTGGTCTCTAATGTTAATAAATTGACACACCTGTATTTAAAGCCGAATGGCAATTTCTCATCAGAGCATATTCCAATTTTTCATGCTTGTGGAAAAAGTGATAGTAAGAGATATGTGAACCTTTTATTTTGTAATATTAACCTAGTGTTATGGCGGTCCACATGGATTAGGCCACATAGTTATTTTTTGCATGTTTACAGCATGGCATTTCTCCTTGACTCTACCATCGTAACATACATTTTTATCCATAGAGGTGCTATTTCTGGCAATTATGAATGAGCACATTTGTTTTGCGTAATTGGTACGCTGATGTCACAACGTTGCTGCACAAATAAGTTGACTTTTCTTGGCAGACGTGATTTGAACGTTCATTCATTTGGAGCACATGTTGTTGATCACCGCTACTATATGTTGTCCACAGATACTGTAAGAGACGTATTGTTTTAACTGATCGCACATTTTTATCACACGGCTGGTTTACTTAAATCTTGATTGTATATGTTGTATTGTACATTTAGCATTTTGTTTAAAATCATTTGTGTGGATATCTGTTGGATTAATTATATAGTGTGTTCCACGTTTTGGGATCCTCGTGTTTACACGCTGACGTCAGTCTCAGTATAGAATGTTTAGCGTTTGATTCTGATTGGTCAATAATTCTTTATTACCCGATGATGGCTGGCGTTAAATTCTGTTTGGCTAACAATAGTAGTATAAAGGTTAGCGTTCATGACCTTCTTACGTGTGCAAGTTACAATTTTTATGGACAAATTTAATTCCGCAATCACCTGCCCAGTATTAAAACAAAATATACAAGCGGGGTCAAAAAGGTCAATATTTTTGAATAGCTATATTAAAACAAAGTATAAGAATATTATTAACTTCACAAGAGAAGTCAATGGCAGATCATAGCAAATGAAGTTTAACTACCCCAATTCCAAATTTGTACCTGCATTTTTCACGTCCGAAGATCAATTTTGACAGCATGTGATGCTTACAGTGCAAACATAAATCCTTTTCCTAGGTGATAATTCTGTAAAACACTGAGTACAAAACAGGCTGATGCAATTCATATTAGTTGCCATCCAAGCCGTTTGTGAGATGTTCTACTTGACCTGAACCCAGGTGTTTACTGCTATGGGTTGCTAGCTCTTCTTCCTAACCGACAGCAGCAGGGAGGATGAATAGACCACCATTAGGAAGATCCCATTTGTGAATCAACACTTCTACCAAAAATGACTTATGAGGTCCAGAAAGATAAACCGAGGCCTCTAATGTGTCAGTTGGCCACCACTTTACCCTCCCCCCTTGACCATGTAAGTCAAATTTCCATGGAAGTCATCTTTCATGACCCGAGACATCCTATGGTGGCCTGTCCACCCTCCCTGATGCTCTCCCCGGACTTAAGGCAGGGACTTAAATTTCACAAATGAGACCTTATTTATGGTGGGCTGTCCACCCCCCTGCTGCTCTGACGACGTTAACGTCGGGGGTTAAAAAAAAGCAGCGCTGTCAGGTGACAGGTCCCTCAACGAAACATTTTATCCAGACCAATGTGATATCGTGTTCTTGGATCGTGTAAATTTATCGTGATCAATCCGTAAGAAATTTTTAAACCTAATCATGTCCATGTCACCGGAGCACCAAGTCTGGTAGATGTTCCTCAACGTGTGTGCATCAACGCCATTAAAGACAACCAAAACATTGCAGTTGTACCTGATAACCCTGGGAATCTGAAGGTATCGTTGCGTGACGTAAATGACGTCCGTGTTTTTGTTCCTGCCTCGTGTAAATATTCTGGCTGGATTTGTTTGTTTGTCGAGCATAATGTCATCGTATATCACTAGATTGCTAATTCTACCATCAAGATCATCGACTGATGGTGCATCATCGACATAAGTGATACATTCAATGACGTCACAGCTGATGCCAGCATTGACATCGTTGTTTTCCAGATCCTTTGCATTTTCATTAAATTCCTTAAGAACATTATAGCATCGTTGGTCATCTACGGATAGTGCTACTAAATAAAGCTTGTTCCATTTGAGCCATCTCATTATCAGGTTGAGTAGCAACTGAGTTTTACCAGACCCAGATGGACCAATGATGATGGCACGAATAGTTTGGTAATGCTGGATGATTCTTAACTGGCTCCTGCTCGAGCGTTGCTGGGAAGTCAATTACATTCATATGAAAAAATTGAGTTTATATTGTGTTCGATGCAAAAAGTCCCTGATACTAGTAGATTAAAAATAAACAACCATTTTCTTGAAAATGGCGAAGAATCGCCTCCCTGGCGCTAGTCGCCAGGCACATACAGGTACTTGCGTGAAATGTGGTACAAAAAATACAAATTTGTATCGTCCGACCTTAAAGTCGGCGAGACGTCAAGGGGTGGTGATATCGCTACGGCACTCGGAAAATTAACATGAACTCTATGGGCTAAGTACCCTGGTGAGAAACATCTTCCTGGATATAATTATTGTGGTCCTGGAACTCGTCTTGATATTAGACTCGACGAAAAAAAGTCAACCAAAACCAGAAGAATGTCCAGTGAATGCGACTGATCAAGCTTGCCATGTTCATGATGTCGCGTATAAAATCAAGATCTAAAACGACGACATATTGCAGACGTCAAGTTGATTCACACCTTAAAGTCTGTAAAAAATAAATCTGTAAGAGAATCACTCGCCAAAAGGCTGATAGAATTGGCGATGAGTGGCAAGTTAGCGGTGGGAGCTTAAGCTCCAAGGGCCGGCAATTAATTGTCCATAATTATAATAATGGAGTCAGTTTATTATAGTCCAAGAGCATACTGGAGGGGTAGAGCAGCGATTAGCAAACTCGCTGATGCGGCAAGTGTTGCCTCAATTTGGTTAGCCTGACAGGCAATATCAAATTTATTTACCTCCTCCTAAAAATTAAATAAGGAAGGTTTAATGTTAGCACTCCCAATGAAGTTCATCAGGCAGGTATTTTGGTTTTTACCCCATGACACTGTCATTGGTTAAAGGATGATCCTGGCAAAGATTTTCTTGGTGCAGTAACATCTCTGATGAAACAACACGATGTCAAACTCAGAGGAGATACACCGCAATTCATCGCGATCAGGCAATCGTTGAGCGATTTAATCTAACACGTGCTATGCGATTGTTTGGATATCAGTATGCTCAGGAAATTTCCACAAACAAGAGATCTCGTGAATTGGTTGCAAGACTACCAAGTGTGATAGCCGAGCTAAACAACGAAGTTACTCGTGGAATTTCTAAGAAACCCATCAATGCAATCTCGAAGAAACACATACCATTTAAGCGACGTGACTCTTCCTCACAACAACCATTGCCCAGTAACGTGATGGTCAAGATCAAACTCGCGTTTATGCTTTCTGTCATTTCGCTGATAACCAGCTAATTTTTTTCCTTACCATATAAGATGTCTCGTTGATCTTCTGAGGCTGATTATATTCGCCGACGTTAACGTCGGCAGTATAAAGCATCCTGTGTAGTTGAGACATTTTTGTAACTCTCGATACTGCTAAGTACTCTAGATTTGACCATTCGACACGATCGTCAACAATCCAAATATTGGTATCATTGATTGTCAGTCCCTGCGATGAATGAATTGTTATTACATATCGTAAAGTCCAGTCTCCCCGCCCCGATAACATTTTCTCAATATCATCCACAGGAATAACAACAATATCTTTAAGAACGAGCTTTTGTTTCTTCACGGATCCGGGAATCTCAACGTCAGTATTTTATCGACGGGTATCTGCTGGGCGATAGAATAATGGGACTGGTAGATCTGGAATTGTTTCCTTGTGAAGTGAGAATAATCTACGCTGAAGTGAATCACGAACTATTTTCCTGGATGCAACTATCAGGTGAATAGGGCGCCATAAGTTCAAGAAATCATCAATCGAAGTCTCTGAAATTACCTCTCATATCATCGTGTATTGAGTCTGGTAGGTTTTAAGTCTCATCTTCTCTTTTAGTTTCTTCAAAGAATCATCCACGGCCCTGTGGTCCTCTAACATTTCTTCGTAATAATCTACGTATTCGCTCAACCAACAATGTGGTGATTCTCCAACAAAAGGTGGTGGTTGACCATGATCGCCTCACATGATACTCGCCGTTGATTTCATCGACAGCCAATTAAGAAACATTTTAAAAATATCTTTAGATACGGTACATATCTCATCCCAGATAATAACCTGAGGAATGTATTTCTTGCCCAATCTCTGGAGTTCACACATCTCCTTTCTATCGAAAGAAGCTGTGATAAGTATGAGACTTAACATCCCTCTCTTTCATCTCCCTGGTTAAGTCGGTGAGTTGAGGTTAGCACTACCATGTCTGAATCCCTAAAAATAATCTTAAAGCGCGTGTAGATTTACCAGAACCACCAGGACCATTAAGATAAACCGTTTTATGTCGCGATATAAGATCATTAACTGATGGTACCATTGACGGTTATGACAGTTGTCTATTTTTATAATACCAAGGATGAAGTTCATAATCTGCAGACTCAAAATAATCAAATATCAGCTCATTTTTTACTCTTAACCCACCCCATGGTGCATCGCAAACGCCGATCGGTAATTCTTCTAGCATCCATACATTTGATTGACATTTTTTTTAAAATGAATCTGTAGCGACTCTGACAGCTTCCTTAGGAAATCGGTTGATCATTGATAGTAGGTTTATAGACACATATGTGATCATCGAGGATCTTCAATGAGTAAACTGTGGCGAATCACCATATGCATAGGATATGCTCACTCATGATATGGTTTACAATACCCGTCAGCATTATTGGTTTGGAATTTTTACATAATGTGACAACACCTCTGCCGCTAGCTCCGGAACTGGTGTGATTCCCGAACAGGGTCACTTTTGTCATGGATAATCCATATTATGTCATCAACGTCACCGCCATCGCTAGCGATGGCATCGTCGGCGACGGCAACGATAAATTTTATTCAAAAAAGGTATCTTTGTTCGGTCGCTAGATAATCAATAATCGTCGCAGCTCGTTGGTCATTCATTGTAGCATCAATGAAAATATCGTCTTGTCTAATTCTGAATGTTGACCAAACATGCGCTGCTGCATCGTCGCTAAACTCTTTCTTGGCTTCTCGGATACGATTGCGTAATTTGCAAATTTGGTATTTGTGGAGAGTTTTCTCTTATCGGTTAATCTGTCAAAATCGAACCTGGAGTAAGAAGGCTTGATGATGGCTAATCTGTCAAACTCCTCCATATATAATTAAGGAAAATATATCCTCTAATTAAAAATCAACCTAGATCAATATACAATGACTTCACGAGCTGAGAAGAGTTGCCGATGGCTGATGATTGGATCAACAACTCCATATAATAAGGCTTGTTACGATAATTTCTGTGGCTATCATCCTCAAAGTGTTAAACGTGAAAGTTTAGGGCCAAAACCATGAGTAAAATGTGGAATCGGTGTCAGGGCAAATCACAACTTTGCATAAATTGTGGTGGCAGAAAATACAGAGCTTTAAAACGGTATTATGATTAAAAAAAGAGAATGGGGTCCAATAAAGCATGCTAAGGATTATCTCAGTAGATTTTCTACCACCATCGCCGACCTTAAGGTCGACGTTAACGTCGGCGATCGCTAGCGATCTAGCAATTTGGAAAATATAGCTTTACAATTCACTAATTGTTAATACAATTTAAGTCATATGAGACAATTAATTAGACAAAAGATATATACTATACAAATGGAGCAAGGAAACACCTTCGAAGACTTCAGAAGGCATCCCATCTTTGATAATTATGAGGCAAATCGTGCTGGTGTAATCAGAAACCGTCGACTAAAAAGAGCGGTCGGTTTTGTTATTAATAGCGTTTACCCCATGATCTGTGTGGGAACGCACAGCGTTCAAAAGAAAAAAGATCTCGCACAGTTTCGTTGTTGAGTGCTTCATCGGTTTGATCAATGATGGCCTTGTCGTTGATCACATTAACGGCAAAAAAACTTGATAATTCTTTACAGATCTCCAAGTTATTACTCAGAGAGAAAAATTATCTTAGAGGAAATAAAGGTAGTCATAGCAAATATCAGCCGTCAGTTTTAGCTCTGTAAATACACAAACAGGCAAAAAAATAAAAAAATAAAAAATAAAAACAATAGATTTTCCATCGATGACAGCAGCTGGAAAATATTTTTTTATTCATCCATATTCAGTACAGCTTGTCGCTGAAGGCATAATTAACTCAACATTTTCAAAGAGATACAATCAAAAAATAAAATTTCAATATCTCACATCGCAAGAATTAAACAATATGACTTGTTAGCCAAGCGTGATATATTAAGTTTATAAAATCACAAAATATTAATGCGGTACAATGGTATTAGAGCAGAGACTGATAGAAATAAAATTCCCACCAATTTAATAGTAATTTACAGACAATTAGAATTTCCAACAAGCTGGATGTCGCAGTAGGCAAAAAATTAAATCAGTGTATCAAATGCGATTAAAAAGTGTATTAAGGGAGATAACTCACCAGGGACTAAAGTCCCTGACTAAACAGTACCGACCACCGCTGATCTCCGATAAGCCACGCCTACAACTGCTATTTTTGGATTTACAAGAAAATTCCTCGTGTTTTTTTTTCAGTGGGAAATTAGACCTTGATTTCATAAAATGAACTTGAACCCTGGAAATAGTGGGTTTATGTCCAACCTTAAGGTCTGAGGCTTTAAAAATGGTTTAGTTTTCAAAACATATGTGTTCCACCAACTAAATGCCACTGTGCACGTGTGTCATTCGCTCTTAAAAATCAATACCTGATATAATACAGACTTAAGGCATGAACAGTGCCGAAGGTTTCCGATTCATTTAGTATTTTCGTTTATTTAGATTACGTAGAATTTATCATTAAAAAGGTACTCGGAATTAAAGATATAAAATAAAGACCTGAGCCATGTCAAAGGGTTTCGCGATTACATTTGATATAATGTTTTCTGTTAGTTATCTTTATATAAAACTTCCGAGCATATTGTCGATAGAACTCGTGGTGGTTGTGTGGTTGACATTGTTGGAATTTCACTATCGGCACGTGAAACTTAATGAGTTCGAGTACAGTAGAGCATTCCACCACAAACGGAAAACACCTCCCCACTCCATTCATGGTAAAAGTAGACAGTAAGAGTAATGAGCATGAAAATAGCCAGAAATAGAAATAGCCAGAAATACACAGAAGCCGGAAATGCACATAAAAAAGCATCATGAAGGGTACCCCATAAAAGGACAGTAAAGAACTGTCAGTCAGAAAGAAAATAGCCTCACTGAAGGATACCTTATAAAAAGACAGTAAAGAACTCTCAGCCAGCAATAGAAAATAGCCTCATTGAAGGGTACCCCATAAAAAGACGATAAAGAACTGTCAACCAGCAATAAAAAAGAATAAGCCCCATTGAAGGGACCCCATGGAACGGCAAATAAACTGGCAAAACGAGAAGGAACTCCATTGAACGAGAAAAACAACAAAACTGGCAAAAAGAGTAAGCCTCATTGAAGGGTACCCTATGAAGGGACTTTATGGAACGGCAAAATAAAACTGGCAAAAAGAATAAGTCTCAATGAAGGGTACCCCAAGAAGGGACTCCATGGAACGGCAAAATGCTCAGCTCTTACTGTCTATTTTTGCCACTTAAAACATCATGTAAATGTGCTAACATATCAATCACGTATATTTATTATATAATGAATCACGAAAATATAAATGCCATTATTTCTTCGATTGAAAAATTACATGGCGATGGTATACAACTTTCTAATCAACTCGATCCCGAAAAAAATCACAAATGATTTTGAAATGTTACAAGAACGAAAATTCGAAGGTAGGTATATGCTTGCGACAGAATATCGATCTATCAAATTACTTCAGCAGGCAATGACACAATCGCTAGCTCGTGTATGTGATGATACACAATTTCAGCAATTCGTTCCGCTCGCACAGGAGATAGAGAAAATTAGATCACAGTTGTCTCAAAAGGATGAAAGAAAAAAAAAATGTGGGCGCGCGTGTAAGATAGCTAAGGAAATTTATGGAGGACTAGATCAAACTCCATGGAAATGGCATGGAAATCAGTGCAGAGAAGACCAAACTGATGACCAACAACACCAAGGGCACCAGTACTGACATCAGGGTCAAAGGTACGAAGCTAGAAACAGTCCACAGCTTTAAGTATTTGGGGGGGAATTGTAACAGATGAAGGATCAAAGCCTGAAGTACTCTCCAGGATTGCGCAAACAACAGCAGGCTGACAAAACTGAAGCCCATCTGGAACGACAAGAACATCGCACTCAGTTCAAAGGTCAGATTGATGCACTCTCTGGTGATCTCCATATTTCTCTACGCCTGTGACTCATGGACCATAACAGCTGACTTGGAGAAAAGGATACAAGCCACAGAGATGAGATGCTTCCGAAAGATCCTCGGCGTTTCATACAAAGACCGTGTCACTAATGAAGAAATACGGCAAAGGATCAGACAAGCCATTGGGCCTCACGAAGATCTCCTGACCACAGTGAAAAAACGTAAACTGCAGTGGTATGGGCATGTCTCACGATCATCAGGACTTGCCAAGACAATCCTGCAAGGCACTGTACAAGGAAGAAGAAAGAGAGGCAGGCAGAGAAAGAGGTGGGAAGACAACATTCCAGAGTGGACAGGCTTGACATTGAGCGACTCAGTGAGAAAGACGGTAAATCGAGAGGAATGGAGGAAGCTGATTGTTCGGTCTTGTGCTGTACCCCAACGGTCTACCAGACTACAGGACTGATGATGATGATGATGAGAGTAAACTCCGAGCAAGCAATAGACTGTAAACGGTCCGGGTACTAAAAAAACCCATTCTTTCTTTGCTGCATGTAAGACATTAATGTCTCAGAGACTACTTCTCGCGGGTCTAGCTGAGGTCTTAAGACCTTACATACAAACTTAACAGTAATTCTTCTCCTCTTAAGTCAAGCAGATGTCCGTTCTGATTTGTAAGTCTGAAATGTATCCGTGACAACAGCGGATTATGACATGGTAAATAAACAGGATTAACAGGTTCTGATACAATCAAATGAGCAGGGGAACCTCAGAGGTAAATGAGTAAAGAATATCCCCCTGCTGCGCCTGTTTAGATTTCTCATGATCTACTTGATACCTACCATCTACGGCATCACATACGAAGTTTACGGATATCGTTGATGTGATGCTGACAACACCCAGTGATATATGTCGACCACCGTCCACTAGCGGACTGTTGTTATGTTTGAGAATACCTGGAGGAGCTGATATTGTTTTCCAGGCCTCAAGGATTTCAGGAAAATATTTATTGATGATTGTGACTTCAGCAGGCTACATATCATCAATGTTATGCCATGGCAATTTATAAGTTGGCAAATCTGCTTTTATGATCTTAAAATGCGCTAGAAAAACATCCTTGTATGTTTCGTGGGTGCCAGTTGTAAGGCTTATTTTCGTACTACTATGACGTTTATGAATTACTTTTTATATTATGGATCCATGAAGTGTTTCAGCGTCAACTTTTAGTTGGTCCAGTTGTTGTATTATTGCAAGGATTTTTTTGTTTAAGATTATCGTTTGGAAACTCAAATGCATACTTATGAAAAATAATTCGTTGCGTAATCGTTTGTGCTCCTGTATTATTTCTTTAGCTTGCCTCATAGCAGAATATTCCTCCTATTTGAACAGCTTAAGGGTTTCTTTATCGTACCATATATCGTGAAGTAGCCATTCGATATAATTTTTATAATTACCATCAAAAGTTACAACACCCATTCCCCTCCATTTTGATTTTAACGTAATTGCTTGCTGTTTCTTGGTAAAGTCGGATCGTTGTGATTCTGGCGGCCCCTGATAAACCGGCGCTGTCTCTGACCATCCAAGCACCGTCCTGATCGATGATTGATGCATATCACCGGCATAATCAGGCGATAAGACTTCGATGGCTGCACTGAGCGTTGGCTCGTGTACAGTTATTGCTATCTTGGATTCTTTTCCTGTGATAGATTTAATTCTGCGTTGAAATTCATCGTTGATTTGCTCTATTTGATAACTTCCGGTCGGTAATCCTACCACATTCCAGTCTTGTCTTCCATCAAATTTATTGATATACGCAAATACCAGTAAAGCATTTGCGGATAACCCACCATACGACTTTGCTCTGATATTTGGCCAGCTGTAATATACTCTCAATCGCATCAGTGCGATTTCTCTGGCTGGGATGGCAGTGGGGTAGCTAACGTCGAACTCTGGCTCCGTGACGTCGCTGATATCATATTGGTTGTTGGTGGTGTTGTGTTATCAACTATTTTTTCTAATAATGCTCGTGTATCTGTCATTATTATTTCATACAGATTTCTAAATGTGAAACATCAAGTGTTGAAACACCCGGAATGCTAGCAAGCGACCTTAAGGTCGGGCGTTTTATCTACGTTCGGTGTGTTAACACTCTGCGTCCTACGATCGCTAACGATTGCGTACACGTCATAATAAATATTAATCATTTCCATAACTTCTTGATCTAATATTATAACGTCGTTCAACCCCACATATATCATCGATGATAACCGCGCATGTGCCTGTGTCGTTGCTGACATCAGCGTTGTGTATTCGTGTAATTTCTCAGTCGCGCATGTTGACAGTTTCTTTGCGATGATATTAGGAATACCAGCAACACCAGCGATAACGGCAGCACCAATTCCTATTTCTGGTGATATCGTGTACGTCGCTGATAATGTGCCAAATAACGTCATTGTTTCAGCTACTACGGTGGATACCACGTATAAAATAACGTCGATAACCATGTTGCATCTGCGGTTTTTTCTGTTTTGCCATATGCGTCTCGATGGTATTTTTAGCGATTCCAACCACGCACATACTTGTTTATATCTGAAAGATTGTGTGAGACGTTTGACCATCGCCGATATTAACAACGGTGGGCTCATCATACGAGTATTATTACTCTAAATGCTAGCAATTTAAGTGTTAACACTTCAAATGCTAAGTATTAACTGAGGCGTTTTTGCGACAAAATTCCAGACACCACCAGTATGTCGTTGCGGTTAAGTGTTTATCTGTTGGTTCCAGTATGAATGTTTCTTCGATATTTTGATTTAAAATGACTGACACGGTTCCAGAAAATCTATTGGTGGAATGACGCTATGGAAATGTGGTAAATATCCTAAACCGCGCAGCGCTAAACACAGAGAGTCTGTACATGCCGGTGACCTCAGCAGTATGCTTGATGGAGTTGTTTTGTTGTTACCATGTTGCTGATCCAGACGCTACTAGCGATCCGCGCTCTGCTAGCGTTCCGATGTACTCGTGATCTTAAGATCGCGTCGATATATTTTTAAAATTCCTTTGGTGGTGCCAATCCAAATGAATCAAAATAAACAACACTACCTTGATCAATAGTATATGCAACCCAGTGAGTATCAGGGCCAGACCGACCATAAATATTTATGATACCCATTTCAAACTGATTTGGTTTGTTAGGTAGCTGATCACGCATAATTCCTCTAAAGGTTTTGATCTTTAATCGACGAGCAGCATTAAGTAAATCAAAATTGGACATAGGAAGTTTTAGCGAAACGTTCCTGGTAGTCTCAGACCCCGAACGTACCGTGTTCCTGGCAGTTTTAGACCTCGCCCTGACCTTAGGGTTAGTCGCTTTCTTTTTTCTTGTTTTGAGGTCTTTCCAGAGCTTAAGCTCCCGAGACCATGTCCTGTTGCTTTCTTTAATGCCATCCCGGCAGCAGTTCCAACAACACCAAGCGCAGCTCTTTTTGCAACAGCCGGAGCTGCAGCGGCAGTCAGTGCTGGTATATCTGTAAGAAGTGGAAATATACCACCAGTCATGTTGATATGACATAAAAATATTATGTATGATCCAATTGCTTTGCAATAGATCACGAGTGATCCGATTAGATATTTTCTACAGGCGCATCAACGACCCTCATTCGTCCACCAACACCTTCGATCTGCATTTTGTCAGACAATATAACAGCGATTGCTCTCTAACCACCAGTGGGAAGTCGTGCTTTACTAGCTCAAAAATGTATATCAACGACTGATTGTCCCAACAAATCCAAGTGTTCCAGTGAGAAATAGTAGATCGAATATAATGTTGTAAAGTCCTGCTGAGATATCTGCAAGCCGGAATCAACATTCTGATCACGCCCCATTAATGTCATCAAACGATGATATGCACGTACAACATGATTGTTATCAAAATTCAGTAACACTTCTTCAGATGGTTCTTGATGTCCGTTTATTCTCAAAGAAACTTCACTAACCACAAGCGTGTCAAACAGCATCGGATTTATCTCCTGTGAATCTACTCAGGTGTTATCCTGAAGCGCTATGAAAATATGTCGTGGTGCTGAAACTGCCTGCTGTGATGCTATCTGCTATGTAAATAACCCAGCAGCATTACTTTGAATACTGTCTGTGATCATCATCAACCATGACAGCGTTGATTTACCGCCGCTATCCATAAAAGAGAGCAGCCGTTGTTCTTCTGTCAGCGATGGTGTCGTTGTTGTCATTCACATCGAAAGTTTTGTAAATATTACTTTACCTGCATCAACTGTATTGGGACGCCAGATTGCGTCGTTGTCGGTGGCCATTCAAACAAGTACAACTGTATGTTTAGCAAATAACTTTTCTCACGTTACGGCAGAATCCAAAGATATGTGATAGTGGAACTGCACATGAAAATTCTTCATCACCACTTAATATCGACAGACGTGCTGCGAATCCTTGCTTAAAATTTTCATTCATCGATGCAACTTCAGTTCCAGCGGCGTTCATTATTATGTTACGGTTCTTGAGGTGATCAGTGGTATCCTTTGTTATGTTACGGTTCTCAGGGTTATCAGTGGTATCCTTAGTGAACATCATTGATGGACCAGCGGACAGTGAATAATCATCGGAATATCTTGCGAGACCCAGTATCGTCGTAGCAACGTCAACATTTTCCATCTCCGTAGATAACTTTATATGTTGGCAACCATGAATTTACCGCCCTGGCCATTGCAGGTCCACGTGGAGCATTGTGTATAATAGTATTATTTTCTTGTCACTGATCTAACTGCATACTTGACTATTGTAGCGATTAGTGGCTGTAGTAATCATCGTTAATTTCATCGACAAGTGCCCGATAAACACCGATACCCATGATACCACCAGTAAATAATCGCTGACAGATTGCAGCTGCTTCATTGATGATTTCTTGTGAATTATCGCAGGCTTGTCGCCAACCAATCAGAATTTCTAGTCGATCAAAGTCGGCAAGGACGTTATTGGGACAAAGTTTATGATGTAGAGTAACAAGGCCGCTTCCTCGAGTGGCAAAACCACTGCCAGTTGATTCGTCTGCTTTTTTCTTCCTCGCTCTTTCTGCTCTTGCTTTTTAAAGTTGCTGCTTCCCTTCTTCTTCTATTCGTTTCCTTTCTTGTTTTACTTGGTCAATATAATCATCTACTGCCTAGTCAAAAATGTTAAAGTTATTAATATCTTCCTCAGATTTGATCTGCGGATTATCAGTAACGACGTAATACACATCACTAACCCAATCGGAAGATTTTAGAGTTTTAACATATTCAGGTTTTACACGATCACGATATCCATATGCGGCAATATTAAGTAATTGGTCCTGTCTCCTGACAGCGGCAATACCTTCCGGGGTAAAATTATCTATAGTGTATGTTCTAACTTTTGACAGCGTCGATGGCTGATCTTTCTCTTTCTGGTTCTGGAATACGATCCTTCACAGTGACAATTTCATAGCGAGCTTCATCGATACCTATTAATAATTGTGGTTGAGTATCAGCTATCTCTCGAAGAATAGGTAATTTTCATTTTCTGCAAGTTATTTTTAATTTTTTTATTTCACTATATGCTATTGATAATGTGCCATCACATGTTGGACTTGACCTTGGCCAGATCACGTTCATTTGCTTCCTGAACTGAATCACTGATTTTGGTTTTGTAGTAAACATGTTTATATCAATCTGATCTAGAACTTTGGAATATCACAATGAATTTCCGGGTCTACCTGTTGTTTACTACACATTCTATATGATAATTTTAGTAGCCGACCTTCTAATTATAACAATGATTTTATTTTGTAAACCTGAACCTTCTGGAAGGTGAATTTCCATAAGGTTATATATATATATATTTTTTTTTTTTAATAGAAAATGCTAATTGTAACCTAAGGTCAAGTAGAGGACTATATAATCTTCATACTGGAAAGTTATTTATTTGTGCTTTAAGATTAAAGCAGAATCAGTTGTATGATTGCTGTGACCAGCAATTCATTTGGGCTGAAATTTTATCTATAAAAAGTTTTTAATTCAAGTGATTCTTCTCTGGAAATTCAAAAGTGCTCTTCAGTCATAACATTCTTGGAAATCGAGACTTGATTTATTCTGAAATTTCAAATAAGGATTTAATTCTTGGACGATATTATTGTGATCGAAGAAAAGACTGTTGGCACATCATCACTACACGGGTCATAACAGGCAATCAACACATTCAGCGTTGTATTTAATTTGGATTCCCACTGACGTTTATTCAGAACTTTTATCATTAGGACTTGTGTCTGTAATTCTAGGAATATTTGGGATTGAATTCGCAATACAGGTTCCTTTCTTACATTTTCACTTTGTGTTCTAGGGAAATGAACTGTTGAATTTTACAAAGCTTGTTGCTTCTCATTCTTTTCTAATACTTAATTTAAGACCATAGAGTCGTAATAATCTTCCTTCGTCATCTTCTTGTCCTGATGTTTTCCTTTCTCCATTCTTTTTTTCTGCCTTTTCTCTGTCTTCTTCTCTGGTGATTTCCTTCTTCATCGTTTTTACCTCCCCGTTTTGTTTGTCTGCGTTCTCTGTTTTCGTCCTTTCTCCGGCGCACTTAGTTCACCGCCTTGACTATTTTCCCCTTCTGATTGCTTATTTCATTTGAATTGGACTACTGTAAGTTTTGTTACTAATTAAATGGTATTAATATGCTATGTTTTGTTGTTTTGTTTTTAGTTACGTTTTTGTGTTGGTGGCAGTTTGTATTTTACACTCATATTTTACATTAGTTTTATTATTGAGGGTATTTATTGCCTTGGCTACATTTTGTTTTGTTCGCTACCCAAGGGCGGTGTCTTCGACATGGCGATCTTAATTTTGATTGTAGCTTGGATGTTGATATTTATTTACCCGTGTTCAGTTATTAGTTCAATGTTGATTTAAAGGTTGTAATTTAATTGAGTTTCTTTTGTTATATTTTGCATTTGCAGGGGAGAGTGACCAAGCCCTTTTTAGGTACTCCAACCCAGATCCCTTTAAGGGTTAAGAGAGGTCCGGGCCACTTTGAGAGATTGTGGCCCCTAGGCCTGGTTATATTGAAATCTGTAATGCCAAAACAAGCCCATATAATTTATTATATAAATATATAAAAGAAACTAAGTATACAACGAAGTAAATTTCTTTTTCTTCAGAATTGTTTATTTAAGAAACTCTTTCGAGGCCACTTAGGGGACTTAGTTTTGATTGTAGCCGAGTTGTTGCTCAAATGACTTATCTGTTTACAGTTATTGTTTAAATGTTTCCATTTCTCTCAGTCGTTTTCACATACTCTATTAGGTTTTTGTTTGTGGTCCTCCAGTGTTTTCCTTATGGGCCCAAGGTGATCTGGGTATGTTCTTTGTGCTCCATTTGTTTTTATAAGTTCCCGGAACACTGCCATCTCTCGGTCATATTTGGGGTATATGTTAAGTACATGCTTGAGCTTTCCAGTGGTCGGGCAGTGTGGGCAGTTTGTACTTGCTGATACTTTCTTATTCTTTTCTGCGCACACACCTCCCATCTCTCTTCCTGGCCTGTTCTTAATATTTTTATTAAGAACAATTCATATGGATTTTGGAGTGTCAGGTAGATTATTACCCTAACTTCTTTCTTCTGTGTGTGATATAAGGTTCAACTATAGGTCGAATCGTCCCACAATTCCTGCCATTTAGAACTTACTTTTTTTTCCGGAAAATGTTGTTTATTTCTGTGACGCTATAAACAATATTTCTGAATATGGATTTACTTAAGTATTTTTCACATCTGTGTCTGCTTATTCATTACCCGGTATAAGTATGTGAGATGGAATCCATACGAATTTGACTATTTTATTGTCTTGCCTTATCTTTCTGAGGATATTTCCATGCGTGGGTTATCATATTTGGTCTACCTTTAGATTATTGATCGGATGCTCAGAAGTACCGCTTTGTATATTGAGTAATTTCTGATGTAGTTTAGGGCTGCTATAATTGCCAGAAATTCTACAGTGCAGACTGCGCATTCGCCCGGTAGTCTTCTTCCAAACGATACACTGAATTGTGGAATGTCTGCTCCTGCCGCTGTTTTATTGGATTTTTTTTTTATAAATCTGTGCATGTCTGGGCATATGCACCATAATTATTTTCGATGTAAGTATCGATGCTCTTAGTCCTATGGGATCATCCATTTTATTCCCAATCCTTTAGTGTTGAATTCAGTGTTTGGAGTTGGGCACGCCCAGTGGGGATCTTGGACATTATTTTTCTGGTGTAATTTCTGGGATGTCTAGCTTGATATTTTTTTTTTACGTCTGCCATGATCTTTCCGCTAGGTCTTTCCTTAACACATGAAGTGCTTGTTGCATTTTTATAACTTGTAGCGTAAGATGGTTGGTCCCATGTATTGACACCCGGATTTGGTATCGGAACATTATTTCCTTACGTTTTAAGAGCTCCCGAGGTTCTCCTGTTGTCACTAGGAGTTCTTTCGTGGAGGTGTTTTTAAGTAATCCAATATATGTACGTAGCGCCCTTGAATCCAGTTTTTGAAGTATGGCGCCGCTCGCCGATCGAACACATTACAAACGTAGTCAGGTTTAGATTGGATTAGTGCTCTGTATATAGTCATGAGCGTTTTCTGGTCGTTCAGCGTTGCTAATGCTATGAATTAGGTTAGTATCTCGACTACATTATTTCACCGTTTCGGATCACTGCCATCTCACCTCTGCCTGCGTGCGTTCGAGTCTCAGGCTCGGTTAACATGGGTGTGTGAGAAAGCTTGCCAGTAGCTTCTCGTGGGTCGGTGGTTCTTCCCGGGGTTTTCCAGGGTTCTTTCTCCACCAGTTATACTGGCCGCCATGTATAGCCTATCTTGTGCTGAAAAATGGCGTTAAACCCTACAACAACAACAACAACAACAACATTGTTTCACGAGCTCTTGGGCGTAGGCTTTTGTTAGAGCTCTTCGTCAAGTATCATACCAAGGAAGGTCGTTCGCTTTTCAAATTTTATTTGTACCCCGTTGAGGAAGAGTGGGGGTGGGGTGGGGTGGGGTGTGGTGGGGTGGGGTGTTGACATCTTGTGCGGAATACTCTATTAATCCTGTTGTTTTGTTGGGCGATAATTTAAAGCCCCAGTTATCGGCCCATTTTCCGATTATTTAATCCTATTAAGATTTTTAAAAAAAATATATTGTTGGTTTGGCAGAGTTTCCCGTTTTCCTTGTCCCGCTATAGTCTGCAAATTATGACAAATCGAGTTCAGTGAGATGGGCCGATTTTTCGAGATCATTGATCATGATATTAAATAAAGCTGGACTGATGACGCTTCCATGTGCTGTGTCGTTATCTAGTAAGAAATTGTACCGAACACTCTTTACCGATCCGAACTTGAATTTTCCTATCGGTCAGGAAGTTTGCATCTTTCACGTTATTCCGTAGTGTTTAAGTTTGTATATGAACCCTTTGGTCCACGTTAGGTCTTATGCTTTTTCCATGTCAAGGAATACCGCTGAGACGTATCTTGACTTTTTTTTGTTGAGGTTTCCAACCTATTTAGTTGGTCTGTTGTACTAGGATTGTTACGGAATCCGCTTTGATTGTTTGAAATTAGGCCCCTGGTTTCTAGAAAATATTTTAGTCTGTTGTTTATCACTGTTTCCATGATTTTACGTATGTTATCTGTCAGTGACATATTTCTGTATGATGTTATATTATCTGTTGGTATCCACGGTTTGGGGATTGGAATAATAACTGATTGTTTCCATCTGTTTGGTATTTCATCTGTATCCCATATCTGGTTAATTAGTTTTATAACTATTGATCACAGGTTCTTTCGGAGGTGTTTGTACATTTCATATCCTAATGCATCTTCTCCGGCTGATGTAGTGTTTTTGCAGTGTGGGGCCTTAGTCCATTCGGCTTCCACAACGGTACATTCAGAGGTCCGCTATTAACATAAGGAATTTACATAATTTTTGGAATGTTTAGCCCACATATCATGCATTATAAGACCACACACACGCTACTTTAAAATTCTTTAGCAACATTGTATGTAATAATGAAAGCAATATCCTTTGAAAATTCCATACCCAGTTTTTCATATCTGAAATCATGGATAAGAAAACAGCCCTAGCTGTGGAAATTACATGACACATTTCTCCGTGCATTCATTATGAAGAAATACGCACTCTGCCATTGATTTTAAACAAATTTCTCCGCACACACTCATCCAACAACATATGACATTTATTAACAAGTCCCATAACCTTGTCAAACAGGAAATATAAGAGGTAAAGCTCCTACAAGACAGGGCTACATTTATTAGACAATGTTTACTCCATATCCTCAGGATATTTTGAATGGTTCTAAACTATGCTGACTGCACACAAAAGATATCAAATCAATCAACAATGTCCATAACTCTAGCAAAAATGAAGAAAAAGTGACAATTCCAAAAAAGCATATTTGCATGCAAAAGACGGTTTTTCCATCCAAAAGCATGAAAAATGTTTGAGGATTCTTGAACTGTGCTGGTGATAAGAAACTCACATTCGCTAAGGTACATCTTTGCAGTTATTATTAATGCAAATCTTTATTCAAAAAAGATAAAAGGCAACATCATCATCCTTGTGAGATTACGGAAACGGTTAAAAATTGATTCTGATCAAAAAGTGGTTTATATCAGAAGAAAGATTTTGTGAAATATTGCTGAAATATTACATTTTCCATTTTTCCATAATTGTAAGTACTTTTTTAATCCAGAAAGTGTAGCTTTGTTGATTCCAAGGAAAAGCGACAGGAGTGCAGGAAAGGACAATTTTAGCAACCCCAAATGTTCGATTCTACTGAGAAAGAAGTAACGCACATTAGTGTATGATATCACTGCAAAATCATGAAGTGTACTGACCCAAATCTCATCAAAAGGGCCATAACTCTCTGAACATTGGAATGGAAGGTGAAATTTAGTCATTACCTACTCAGTTAACGAATTAGGTCCATGGTTTACTGGACTATTTTGGTTAAAGGAAGTTTGACTAAACAGTAACACAAACAGCACTGAATCACATCTAAGGCTTGCCAAGCTACGATGGCTACAAGTGTGAAGAAAGACATAAATGGCACTAAATTTGGTCCAAGGCTTGCTGAGAAATTCTGGTTACTGTTATGCATATTTAATTTATATTGTGTATCTGATGTTTTGTCCTTTTCGTGACTGAGGTATGTGGAGTTTTGCCTACCTAACCTTCGTCGTGATTTGAAGAGGTAAACAAAATGTTTGCTAAAATTTAAGTTCAAGGCCTAACCTTGCTTAAGCATTGGTGGAATTTTCCAGTAGTTTTTAAAAAAAATAATATTGCGTCATTAGTCAAGTAAAATGTGTATAAATAGAGTTGTTAAACTAATTTTTTATTCCTGTTTTAAGATCAGTTTGTGGAATCACAATTTTGTTCAGATATAATTCGAGAGGAATTACTTATTGAAATTATTCAATGGAATTGCAAAGTGCTCATCAACTTTTTAGACTAAAACATTACTTTGGGATCATTGACAACTTATTCAAAGATTTCTGGATTATTATATCATTGTGGTACATCAATATATTCAAGACTCTTGGCACATCAAGTCATTCAAGATTAATGGAACTCATTCGGAACATGCTATCGTTTTGGATTTGTGATAGAACATTTAGGGTTATTTGCTCTTTAATTAGCAATACTGTAGGTGTCTTTTGAATTTTTTACTTTGTGTTCTAGGAAAATTAATTGTTGTTGAATTTTAATTAAATTTTCGGTTTTAATTCTTTTCTGATATATAGTTTAAGACCATGGAGTCTTAACAGTTACTAGAAGTGAGAATAGACCGACAGACAAAGAGAAAATGCGATTTCAGTAGGTCTCCCACATATTGATATGGGGATCCAAAAGAAACAAATGTGATTGCAGATTAAGTCGCAGTGCCCTTGAATAAATAAAGAACATATTCATCTAACCACTCACCGCGTCATATAATGGGCAATGAACTTTCTGGTATCATCTGCAGTGACAACAAATCGCTTTTTATTTTCACAGTATCCTGATAGCTCTTTGGTGCCAACACTGGTTCAATCCAGACGATATTACTCTGTCTTATCTGGTTGTGGTTTGCAATGGACAATGTCCACAGTAATGCTGACAAAAATTAATGATAACGAAAAGAGGACTTGTCTTCATCTGCTCTCTCCTCTCATCGCACTGTACGGCAGATATCAACAATTTTCGTTCTACATACTAAAACGTCAACACATGAAATTCATAAATAAATGTCTAGTTCAAAGGAAATTAGAATACAACTGCTCATCATCTGCTTTCAGTTCAAATGAATGTGCAAAAAGTAGTTGTGCGTAATAAAACGTGAAAATTGTGGCAAAGTAAATCCTTAAAAAAGAACATGATTAAAAACTTCTAAAATTGATAAGAAAAAATTTGAACTACATTTGTATTTATAAACGCCAATGCCCAGTTTTCAATTAGAAAAAGGTCGAAATTTAACGAGTTTAAAACTGTATAAAAAGATATCGAATGTCATATATCTGAAGTGGTTTTGCGCAACCGTACTAACATGATTTACACCTCAAAAAGTTTTAAGTAAAAAAAGTCAAAGAATTTCTTTTCTTTTGCATTGTTCATTTTAACTGCACTTTTAACGCATATTGGCTATTAATAGCTATATCATGCAAATTAAAGGGAATTAGTACATTTATCTAGGACATACCAAAGCAGCCGACTGTAGCTGGCCTAGGTGGGTGTCCAACCCGTGACCCTTGGAATACGAGCCCGAAATTCTACCAACTGAGCTACCACGGCTGCCAAACAGATTTGGGATATGTGAATATGCAGACGTACGTATGGAAGCCAACAAAACAAGTCCTATTCTTCTACTACGTTAGGAGAATAAAAACTTTTATTATTGGAAAACGATGATAAGATACAATTACCTGGTTCATCAACAACTATCATTACAAGCAAATAATGCAGACCTGAAATATGCATTTTTTAATAATGTTTAATATTACCAATATCATTTGGAGGAATGCTGTAAGCTTGAAATTTTATCTTTGATCTATGTAACTGTATTAAACTGTACACATGTAAATTTTATATACAAAATTAATTATGCAGATAAACATTAAAACCCCTTACCTGGACCAAATTATACAGATTAACATTAAGTTACCATACCTATAATGAATTATGCAGCGTAACATTAAAATACCTTACTTGGAATAAATTGTGCAGATTAACATCAATATACCTTACCTGGAATCAAATATACAGATTATCATTTAATTACCTTAGCTGGAATCAATTATTTGGAGTAAACTTAAAACTCCTTACCTGGAATCATTCATGCCGATTAGAATTAAAGCCTTTACCTGGAATCAGTTAGGCAACTTGACATTAAAACCTTTACATGGAGTAATGGTTGGGGTGATGCATGTTCAGACATTCTGTTGGATTAGATTTCTTTGTCCTCTGTAGTCGATGATCTGGGATAATTACGTGACTTATCGTAGGCATCTCCCATGACACGATGAACATACAGCAGTTTCGATTTCTCTTTCAGATCAATGGGCCAAATTAAGAAGAGACCCATGACCCTGAAATGCAGACACAAAATACCAAATATGTCACGCAGTAAACAAAGTCTTACAAAATATTCACCACTCCATAACAATGAACTAAAGAACGAAACAGAAATGTGGAACGCTTAAACACTAAGAAGAGTGGTGGAAAACAAAACAAAACAAAACAACAACAAAATAAACTGCCATTTTTAGGGCCACCTTTAGGGATATACTGAGATAATAATCTTATTTGAGAATAAGCTTTTGTCTTTTATCTTGGTGTATTACATATTGTGCTTAACTTTTTATCCATGACTGTGGATTGTATTGGTCTTTCCTAAACAACATATTACATTGATTTTTGACCACGACTGTAGATTACATTTTAAGATAATGATCATTTCTAAGCATGTTTACTTGGATTTGAGTTCAGTGCCTTGTTTTCCCCTTAGAAATTATATGGTCGGTCTGATTTTTGTCAGGTTAATTTTCTAAACTTGAAGTAAACAGACCTGCCCTTTTTATAACAAATTTGATTAAATTTCCATTGGAAATGACCTGGGTCGAGGGCATTGTGTTGTGTCATAAGTCAGGTGCACAGTTTGTATACTGAAGTAAACAATTTTTCATTCCTATCTTAATACTAGTCTTTTAGCTGTATTCAGTTCCAATTTGAGAGGAATTTTTTGTATAAATTATTCATTTGAATTCTAAAGTACTCATTAACTTTTCGGACTTAAACTTTGCTTTTGGATAGTTGTGAATTCTTTCAAAGACATTCTAGATTACATCATTCTGATACAGCAAGGC
>JAECUM010045830.1:0-39079 GCA_016617855.1 Megalonaias nervosa
TGCAGATGCAGTTGGACTCGTCTTTTAAGCGAGTTCAGACGATACATTTCTCAGTCGTTAACAAGGATTACAAGAGCTTAATGAAGGCTTGAAATACATGGAAATATAATTTATATACTCGTTTACTCATTAAACAATAGACAGCATATATCTTAAAATCCAATATGAAATACAAGATACTAAAGTCAGATATAGAAATGTTCGTTAATTTACATTCTGTTGTAAGAAAAAAAAAGAGAATACTTTTTTCTGCAATCTTTGAATACTAATAGTACAGATAAAAAATAATGTTATTCATTCCTGTGATTGCAATTAATATTAATTAAAGTGTCTCCCAATACTTAAAAGATAATATTTTTGTAGACAATGTTCTTTTAGATCTCGACCGTGCAGTCCAAATTTGTATCACGATCTACAAATCCAAAAAGACCTTTGAGATAATGCACGGTTCTGCACTGTATACGTTGAAGAAATGTTAGATGCCGCTAAATGTCGATAGCGATATCTTCTTTTGTATATTTGCAAGTAATTATTTTTTATATAAATAAAGGTTTAAAATGTATTAAATATTTGACAAGTATTTGGAATACATGTAATTTTTCTTAATATAGCTACTGCATTTTACAGCAAGGAAATATAAAGCTTCAGCTTTAAATTCACGTGGTAGATCATTGTCATGCAATTTGAATACTATTCATTCGGCACGTGATTACATGCTACATAATAGATTCAGTTTTAATTAAAATGAAACAAATAAATTGAACATCATTAATACATCATTAGAAAATTATCAGGCCAATATGTCATTGAATATGTAGTCGTGTAAGCGATGGAAGCATCACACACACACACACACACACACACACACACACACACACACACACACACACACACACACACACACACACACACACACACACACACACACATGCATGCGAACGTGTTTCTCTTCAACATTCAACCCTAGAATTAACACACGTGTTTGTTTGTGCGTGTGCGTGTGTTACAAAGCATTTGTGACGCGTATTTAATCATGTGGTTAGTCGTACTCTTTCAAACGTTGTGCAAATTTCTGCATACTGCAATCGCAAAGAACCTGATACTATTCAACGGGTTTTGAAAACTTCATATCCAGCAAGATCACCTAGCCTTATTAATATGGGGACGGGTGTATTAAATCATTTTGGAGTAGATTAATGGTCTAAATAAGATAATACTTCAAATATTATCCCAGTCTGAGGTATAATAAAATTACAATTGCAAAGACCCCCCTCCAGTTAGTCTGAAAGTAGAACTGTGTACAAAGGTACAGTTATTTGGATAAAGGTAAATGTGTTAGTTGTTAGCAGGATTGAGACTCGAATAAACAGTGTTGAAACAGTCTTAATCAGAGTAAAGATATATATATATATATATATATATATATATGTATAACAACATAGCATATATATATATATATATATATATGTAATATATATATAACTAACTATATATATATATATATATATATATATATTTCTCTAACCTGTATGATATTATTACCTGCATTAAATAATTATTCTGCCTACTATTATCAAGCATTCTTCTATAGAATCCAGGGATAGCACTTGGTATTGGTATTACTTCGACACTGATAGTGTATTTGCTCTTACTTCGAAACAAAGGAATTTGTCTTAATGGTTTCTACTAAGGAAAATATATTTGTATGAATGCTCTAATGTGCAAGAAAAGGAGATACCTGCCTTTAGATTGCTTGTGTACTTTGTTTTCCTTCGGTCTCTCTGTGACCCAGTTTTTATTTCGTCAGTCTATCTATATATTTATTTTCATGTATAACCATGTACGTACTTTCGTTTGTGTGCCTGCGTTATTTCTTTATTAAAGTTTAAATCTAGTAATACGAACTGTTTCACAGTCTGTCAAACATTCTTTGATTCCTTGCATCTAAATCCCGTTTAAACCAGGCGTACGTGATGTGTCCATTACCGCCAATCTACCTACCTAGCCATCTACCCACCCAACCTTTGTTGTCCTTCTATATTAAGAAATCACGTCGGTTAACTGTTATCTAGCAGTACATCTATGTTAAATATGCTGTAATAATAAGTTCCTACAAATTAAGTAGTTTGTTCTAATTTTATAAATAACCGACTCTTTATGCTTTAAGGTGTAGTTCTGTATAACAAAGTATGCTAATTTACAAGGCTACTCAAGATACGGACAGAGTTTTTTTTCTTCAGCTTTTTAACTTGGAAGAATCTAGTTTGAATCGTGCAGAAACTGTCACAAAATGCAAGAGGTTGGAAATGTATAAACTATTTTTTTTTTTTTTGTTGTTGCATGTTTTCCTCCTTAATGATGTGGCACTTTTGATTTCTCTTTTTCTCTGTATACATGAGCCACGATTTTATTTAACATTTAAAATCAACCAAAGTTTGTTCCAGATGAAGTGGTGTAAATTGACACTAAACTTATAACAAATGTAAGCAACAGATATTGAAAAGGGTACAGTTTTAAATCTGGATTTGGGAAGCACCAATGGACTGAGTTGCCAGATTTATCTCTTTATTTCTCTAATTTTTGGGGAAAATATTAATTTTTGAGAAGTGTACAATAAATCATGGAAAAATTATATTTTTCTGGGGAAAGTAACTCAAGTTTCAGAGATTTTTTGTCGATACTCTCACCATAGTTTCAGCACTAAGTTCGGTAGCAAATGCCTTTTCCAGGCTAGGAGTCACCATTTAGCATAAGCCAAACGTTGTTAGAACAAGGACACGTGGTAACTGTTTATTTTGTTAAACTGATTCGGAGCATTTGTGTTTCATATCTGTTTTCAACAAAATACCATATGGGTCATTTACAAACGATTCCCCAGTTGAAAAACAAATTTATACTTACTTTTTTTTTCAAATAAAAAAATACTAGACTAATTGCGTAAAATGAGCGAATACATAGATAAAGACGTGTCTATGGCGTAAATAATACACAATCCATTTAGAAAAATTGAAACTTTCTCACCTTCGTTTAGCAGCATGAGTAAGGATGTTAGCTGAGAAAGCGTACAAAATGATTGTTCAAATTCGGTACCATTCGGACATCCTCGGCTATTTCTGCGAGACAAAATATGCATCAGCTGTATGTTGCTTCAGTAATTTACAGGAGAATCATACATTTTGTTCGCCAGAAATAACCTTGCAAAACAGAAACCTTAATTTATTTGTACCACTTCCTATTTCTAGGATTGGATTGACAGTATACTTGATAAAGTAGCTGCCAATGAAAAAAATAGTTCCATACATTCGTAATATCACGGTGAATCCTTTTATCGTAAATAACAGAGTTTGTCAGAACGGCAGATGATAACAATAGTCGGCATACATTCAAGTTATCTTCCGTTGGATTGACCTCGAAGTTGCGAATCGTTCGTTACCTGTGGCGGAGCGGTCGTGGAAGAAGAAAAATGCCACCGTTAGGTACTGGTGAAAACGATACCGGACAGAAATGGAATTACTCTTCTCTTTGATGTTAATTCTATTGTTACGAAAAAAAGTGGTAAGTATGAGGTCATGAGATGTTTCAGGCAAAAGACTGCAGTGCACGTAAAATCCCGCGCAATATACGTGGTGCAAATGAACGGAAAGTGCTTAAAATCTTATCGGCAAATCGAAAAAACCAATTACTAAGTTGAAAATACCAATTAGTAAGTCGAAAACGCCATTTACTAAGGGCGAGGCTTTTAGACCAATTCTGCTATAAATACACAAGAACAGGAAAAGTGGACGAACACCATCTTACGGACTTAACAGAGATGACGAAGCAAACAGCTAAATAAAGGGTAGAAATTTATATATACATATTTAGCATACTGTTCGTTGTTTTACATTCTGTATGTCCTTGACCTTTCACGAACAAAAATGGAAAGTTTGTTGCTGAAGCGATTGCAGGAATCGTGGTAGGCTTGAAGTTATTCAAAAAAGTGATAGAAAACAGCTTTATGAAATGTGCATCAAGCAACCGCAAATAGGTTCTCATTCTTCCATTCATTGTGTTTGAATATGTAGCCAACAGTTCACTTCCTGTGTTAATATCAAAACCATGTTGACAGACTATAGTTCCTGTTGTTGGACACACAATCATGGACAATCTAAAACCATATTTCATGAAATTAAAAGCAGGCACATGTTAATAGTCTCATAGAAATCTTGCAGTTATCTTTCAGATACATAATATTCCCGTGTAATTTACTTTTGGGGTATCCGTTTCGTAATTAGAATTCACGACACCCACCAGCATGTTAACGAATCGAGAGTTGCATGGGATGGCTATTTCGTTCCGGCAGCAAAACTTGTACAAATCTCTTTTGAGATGATAAAAGATTGTGACATATCTTTTTACATTTCCTTACTCAGACGTGTCACGTGAGACTTTCATAGGAAGTCTTTAAGACAGCAATCAGGTGGGTGTGTGGCTTTTTTTCTGACAACTTAAACCTTATAAGATATAATATAATAGAGTTCAACTGACTACTGAAACAAATATGTGTTCTTCTAATAAGGATGATGTTGACGCATACATGTTACAGTGCATACCGTACGGCACATTGACGTAGTTACCGATAACGGGGGATGTTGGTTTTAATTAATATTTGTCCGTCCAAACAGTTAGCACTCACGTTCTTCTTCGCCGCGTTAAAACGGTGATGCGATGTAAAGCACAATGTGCAATACTTATTTAACTTCTTTCGTCGATATTTTGTATTCAGTTAATGTTTTAATTATTGCAAAAGTTATTATTACTTAATTTCAAATAACCCTCTTCTTTTTATCGCATGCACATAGAAGCACATATTCACAAACCCTCAAAACCTAACTTTAAAAATTCCAAATCAGACACATTGCCCACCTGTCTGTAATTTAGCAGTTGATGTTGTTTTACAGTTTATATACAAATGCTCAATCAGAAATTCAACGCATAAGCTATTTTTATTCTGAAGTCTAACATATCTCATGGAGAAAGGCTAGTAGAGAATACATTCTTTTCAGCCTTCTTACTTTTCAATCGCTTATCCTTTAAAAACACACATACTATGACACATGACAAACATAAAATTATTAAACCTGTACAAACTCCAAGACACAGGATGCATATAATAATATTAAGCATGTGCACAGTCTATGGCACAAATAAAAATATTAAACCTGTACAAATTCCAAGACACATGACACGCATAACCATATTAAACCTGTACACAATCCATTACACAGGACACATAACAATGTTAAACCGGAACAAACGTCAATCCCGCACAAATTCCATGACACAAAGTAACAGTGTTAAACACAAGACTAAATGAGGATATCATAAACTAAATTATATCTTTTTAGGAGGAACAAACTCGTTTATATGCTTTCCTGGTATTTTCCGTTGATACAATTGTTCTTTTGCGTTTTTTATGACAAAAATAGCCTTCTGGGGAACATAGCTCGCGTTTTCCGGGCACGACTAATCTAAAACTCTAAAATCAGCTCAGAGTCAATAGGCTAAATTTCGACTCGCTATAAGAAAAGTGATCAAATGAGAAGAACCCCCCCCCAAAAAAAACGGCAAAACTTACTTATGATATACTTCATAAACAGTCCCATTAGTTTAACGAAGTTGTTACCATTCAATAATCAGTGGTATTGACAGTAGTTAAGTAAACAATATTCACTGCTTCCTTATATGGTAATTACGTACCCATACCTACAATGAACTAATTCTCACTTCCGCTAAATAAAAATAGCCACGCAATAATCAAACCCTGTGCACGTCATAAATCTGACGCCCACCACAGGCCCAGCAGTTATAGTAGCTCTTTCAACCTAAAATGTCGGCGAATTGACTGTCTGAAAATGTTGTCTATCTGAGCTGAGAATGATATTGCTCTTCATTTACACCAAATCAAACTCAGCATATATATATATATATATATATATATATATATATATATATATATATATATATATATATATATATATATATATATATATATATATATAAACTAAGGTAAATAAAGGAAATAGCCATCACCTAAGATAAATAAAGAAAATATGAAGAGATCTACTTACAAAACTTAAATTGCACAGAGAAAAAACAACAACTAAAGATTAATAAAAATATTGAAAAGGAATTGCTGATGACTGCTAATTGTTGTTTTTAGTACGAGAGAAAGAGAGATACAGTCAAACGGGCCTTTACACACTGTATCAATTAACAGATAATTTTTTGTTGTAATGCACATAGTGCTATTTACCCATTATGGATATCATTAGTTCATCCTCTACATGAATTTAGTAAACACGGGCGACTCCGAAATGAATCTATTTCCTTATTTTCAGGTACTATCCACGACTGCTGGGCCACGACACTGGGGTAATAACCCCGATGCACACTGCGCTTCAAGATTTACCCACTTCCATGACGTCAACATCTAATAAGAACGATCACAGATAACCAACTAAGAAGGATGTTTTGTGGCTGATCTTTTCATAATCGCATCTTTAGTTTTCATTGATGTAGTGGGGTTTATTTCTTCCTAATATCAATATGTTTTTGGGTTTGTTTTTTTTTTTTTTTGGCTACATGACATTCCGTCCTCTTTAAGAAACGTAGTTTCGTTCACAGCCGAAGGAAAACCACGCGCGTGCTTCCATGGCAGAAAATTAATACGTATATCTGCATTGAACACCATGTTACACTTACACAATGAATAAATATAATGGTCAATTAAACGTTAAAATATTTTTTCTTCGGTTTTGTTACTCCTGATACGTAACAGAATAATCCATGTATGAAGTACATATTAAAAAGGTCACTGACTGAGTATTAAAAAAATATTGGCCCTACTTCATGTGGCGCAGAATACCCTCGCAAGCTCGGTCCTTCTGCTCCATAAGACACTGGTCCAATATTTTTGAGTTAATAACCTATACATAGGTCTGTCTATACAAAAATTAATATTCATGAATTGATTAAAGGAATAACCGTACATATGCTAACATGTCTCAAATAACACATTGCTGCATCCAAAGAAATAATACATTATGCTTTGAAAAAATATTTGCTTGATAGGTTTGCATAAGTTTAGGGCTAAAAGGAAGACAAGGAAAATTCCATAGATATGTAAATAGAACTTTCACCCATTCACTCTCCATGAGGTTGTATCCATGGTCCAAATTCTTCCTTGTCTTCTAATTATCACGGCGAGACATTATTCCAAATTTGGTAACCCTTTCTCAGTTGCTGGAAACAGATTTGAGGTTACGAAAGATTCAATATTATTTATGAAAATGGATGATACAATTTTACCCCCCAAAAACTTGCCTTTTTACTTCTGGGGTTGACTTTAGTTGTCATCTACTCGTCTAGGAAATAATCATACTAATTTTAATTAGGCCATCTACTCGTCTTGGAAATAATCATACTAAGTTTAATCAGGTCATCTACTCGTCTTGGAAATAATCATACTAAGTTTAATCAAGTCATCTACTCGTCTTGGAAATAATCATACAGATTTTAATTATCTGCTCTTAATCGGCGTTGAAGGATTACAGGTTATAAAGCTAATCACCTAACGAACTGATGCACAGACGGACACATGGACGGACGCATGGACATGACTGGTCACAATATATCAGCAATAGCGCAAAAGAAACTTTACGCAAATTAGAATATGTAATATGTTAACAATTTAAAGGTTTGATCTATAAAAAGTACTTGAATATGATTATAGATGTATGAAAATATTTAAAAAACTTTTCTTCTTTATATGAGTCCCCAATCCCCACCCCTACGTTCTTCCTTATATGTAGGTATACACAAAAAAGATCATAAATACAAAGACAAATCAATTAGTGGATGAATGGACGGAACATTTACACAGGAAGATTCAGCATTTAATTGATGTAGACAGATGGACGGACGGATAAACAAAATGAAAGATCGATCGAACGATCGATTGATATATGTATAGATGGATGCATCGATCATTTGATCAATGGATTGGAAGACTGATACACAGAGCTTGAGATAGATAGACAGACAAATGTAGAGAAAAGTAAATATATTTGCATATGCAAGTCAATGGATAGATAAGCTAATGAAAAAGACTGATCGATTGATAATCTGATAGATACATAGATAATACCAGAATGTTACTTATTTCCTCTATATCCAATTTTACTCTCTGTGTTTTGTTTTTTTTTATTGATGCTTCTCCTTGAATGGTTTAGGAAAATTACCTAGATGTGTGCTAACAGTTGGTTACGTATAAGTTACCTGCCCCTGTGTGCGTCCCTCACTTAAAACTGACTTATATAAATCAAGATTATGGTATTAACTCGTTTCAGCTTTGTTATTACCATAATGATAATAGTTTCTTCTCTGTAAAACATGTGCCATTGGTATTTGCGACTGACAGCATTTAAAGATCACAGCTACCAACTTCAATCATGCATTATGAATTGATAGGTCAAATGGTGAGGGGGACTTTCTGGTTATGCAGAAAGAGGGCTCATAAACACAGGCGAAACATCAATTTGTCCAATGAAATAGGACATTTGCCTGTTTACGTAGAAAGTTTTAAATCTGAAAATTTGATCTGACTTGTTCATCACTTTTCATATGTTCTCTTTATAAACTTTACTGTGTATTGACATCAACTGCTGTTATTCCTCGCGAAGTAAAGTAAGTGATAATGTGCATGGAAATAGAGGTACTACGATTCTATACATGACACTTCCCGTGGATATTCTATCACTGATTACTTTGCTTGACGAGAAATAGCGGCGCCTAATCTCAAATTTCAGATTGTTTCAAGAGATAAAACAAGAAAGGCGATAAATGAGTCGAATCACATTGTCGTACTCTTTAAACTTGATATGTAAATAGGGTGATGTCCTGTTGCATTCAGCCAAGAACTCTTTAATTTCTCATTTCACACGGTCCTTGAATTTGAAACTTTCTCATTTTGTTAATGGAACATTGAGCACAACATAATAAGATGCATTTCTATTTTCCACGGTGCCGGGATGCAGTTATACCCGATAACTCAACAGCACGGCTCTTTTGACAGGATGCAGTTATACCCGATAACTCGACAGCACGGCTCTTTTCATAGGATGCAGTTATACCCGATAACTCGACTGCACGGCTCTTTTGACAGGATGCACTTATACCCGATAACTGTACATCACGGCTCTTTTGACCCCCATTGTCTCCAAGAGACTGCTTCGTTCAGAAAGGATAACTAGGAGGTACATACTATGAAAAAGAAGCTTTCCAAATATCTAAGTCAAAATGAAATTTAAATCTAATGAACAATTATGATTTACTTTAGCATTTGATTTAACAGCGTAATTTCATACTGATGTAAGCGTATGCATTTTCTTAACATTTAAGGAAGCATTGGATTCGAACTGACTTATAACTCCGAAGGGAAAATATAAAGGTAAAATGTACAATGAACTGTCTGTTATAACATCTATTATAATACGGTCTATTATTACATGTACGTGTGTTGTGATCTGCAGTAAAGATTTCTGATTTATTACATTCAACGTCAAATTTTATTAGATTTAGCGCCAAGTTTCATTACATTTAACACCAATTGTTTTTACCTTTAGAATCAAGGTTTATTAAATTTAGTAAACATATTACATTCGGCGTTTTAATTTATATTTAATATCGCACGTGACTATATTGTATTCAAGTTCCTTTGTCCATCGTGCCTAATTGTTTAAAATCTCTGCATTCACAAGTCTAAATTCTTACGGTCGTTATACTTATGATATGCTTACCTGTGATTTTCATTTGCTTATCCATGCTTCTCGTTGGCTTATCCATGCTTCTCATTTGCTCACCTATGCTTCTCGTTTGCTTATCTATGCTTCTAATTTGCTTACCCGTACTTGGGATATTATTATGTCTGACATTTTCCAACTATTTATTACTTTTAATATTTAATTTTTTTAAAAATTTATAGTGCATCTTACGCTGTGAAATTTTCTGAACAAACTGCCTGAAACAAAATTTGACATCCCAAACTTTAAAAAATCAAACATGTTATTTATTTTATATGATTTAAAGAATAAAAGTCAGCAAATAACAATAATACAAATAATTTCCGTCTTTACAACCAATTTACAAATTCAATTAATTAATTAGGTTAATGTATTTAATGCCAACGTATCCTTTCTCTCAGTAAATATATAAAATGTCATGGTAACGAAATCTTATTCATACTGTTATAATTGTTGTATGGTAATCCCCGTGTTTATATTCCCACCCAAAACGCTCCACATTTGTTTAGCAAATTCCGAAAGTTTGAATTATGTGTTTAAATGACTGTTGAATTTTCGCATTCCTGGAGTTTTCACTCTTGTAATCATCTTACGTCACTTCTTTACACATGGTAAGTGTTGCATTCCTGCACCTTCTTACCCTAATAACCCCTTACATTTCTCTGCATATTCAGTTTTAGAGGTAATAAACTAACTCGTGGCTTGGAAACATCATTGTTAACTTCATGTAGATAGTGTACTTAACAAACGCTTAGGAGACGTTATCGTATAAGTATGCAAACAGTCTGTGTTGTCAGCAATGATTTCTTTGGAAGATATGCCCCTTAAAAACGACAAGAAGAACACACTTTAAGTACTGACAAATGAGAGAGAGAGAGAGAGAGAGAGAGAGAGAGAGAGAGAGAGAGAGAGAGAGATTTAATCATGTAATTTCAAGTACACGTTTTTTATTGGATTTTTTATTGGAGAAACTTGTATAACCCCCTAACAAATCTGACGCAGGCGACCTCACTCAATCATTGTTTATTCAATATAAGTTTCAAAAAGCGTTTAATCACATCGTCAATCTTCAATTTGCAGACCGAAATTCACTTTCACGATCTCTTCAGCTAATAAAGTCTTCATGCCAATTTTTACTACATAAAACAAAGAACACAACACATTTGCTCCAGTTGGTCTCTACGTTTGTGGCCCACAGGTAACTATTGTGACAGCTTTAATCAGGTTTCTTGGCATCATCTTATCGTATCTGACAAAGTGGATTTTGTATATATATTTTGCCCTGGATGGGCCTCCTGTCTTGGCTGATCTCTTCTTTCGTATGAATTACAATCTGTACGCTGTGCGGCAACCTTATAGAGCTTAGCGCGCACTTGTTGAGAATGCTTAGTCTCTACGATCTAAAGTAATTACTAATGATTACTGCCTCTGTAAATAGACCCAGCCAACTCATTAGGAAAATGTACAAGATCACCGTGTCAGTTTGCTGGCGCAGAATACAATAAGTTCAGTGGGAATTAGCGGCTTTTAATCAGGCCACCTGAATTCCGTTGCTCCTGTATTCGAAAAATTATTCTTGAATATAGTGTTCAAATATATTTTCCAAAACAAGTGTCTTAAAGTTTATGCTGCTAAAAAAATGATGCTTGGAAGCTCGTGATCTTGAATGACAGTATTCCTTCGCACTGCTAGGTAGCCATATTGGTTTCCAGGAGCAAGTTTCTTTCGGGTGATTTTATTACACTCTATTTCTGAATCTACCTTTTTGTATGATTACATCTTTATAATTTTATTTTGTTTTCGGTTTAGCTCAATTTTGTTCTGGTTTAGACATCGAATGCATTTAGTTGAGAGATTTATCTTCATGATCGGCGTCATCGTCGTTTTGTCATTCTCATTACTGCAACACCTACAATCTGATTAAATCAGATCTCATCTGTCCTACATGAAGATATGACGACGACCGCTTAAGGGTCATGTTCTGGTGACCTTTAAAATAGCCAAAAGAAATGCAGCTTTAAAAAAAAATCTGAAAGTGAATCAAATCGTTTGGTACACATTCATGCTCTTTATCCACACTGCTCAGTCTCCAAACGCGAAGATATAAGGCTTCATTTGATTGGTTGATAGAATTGTCGATTATGGTAATAGCATAAGGTTACCAGAACATGACCCCTAAGCGGTCGCTGTCAGATCTTCATATATAAAAGTGGAGATCTGGTTTTAGTCAAATTGGCAACACCTATTGTTGCTTGTGTTTTACAACTATTGGAACAGCGTTATTTTTATTTTTTATGGAGATTAGACCTACTGTGATGTTATTGAACATCTGACTTCGGAAAACCTGAGCCTAATTGGTCGTCGTGGAGAAATGAGCCACGGTGCCATCAGTTTAGACGTCATCCGCTTTTCCATTTCCTGTGAAAAGAACTTTCCAGAAAGAGGCAGAATACCACATTATCTAGTTCTGGTCAGAGACCCTTAATTTTCTTCTTTTGTGAAAGCCATCGTGTAAATAAGATCGTGCTGTTGAATGATCATGTAAGACAGGATGCGAACAGAGGCAGAATTTATGATGGCAATTTTATAACTGGAGGAAAAGCTTATCCTGAAACCTCCTTTGATGTAAGGATAAAATAATGAGGATATATATAACTTCTGCATACAAATTTAGTCGGCATTTTGCAGGCTATAAATATATTATGGAAATGCATAAAATCTGAAATCTGATCTAACATCTATTAGTGTACGGAAAGTAGGCTACTGTGGAAAACGGCAACTACATCAACCTAACACCCTACAATTTAAATAAAATTAATCTTTATAGTTAATAATGTTCATGCTACTCTTTCAAGTATGCTTAATTCTGAGGTGACCGAATTTTTTTGTTAGGAATGCTTAATTTTGGGGTGAATTTATTTTCGAGCTAAAATACTGGTTAATGTTAGATGATAAATTTTACTTTTATCAAAACTTACTGGTGACGATGACAAGAACAATAATGTTTTAAATGCAGCATTGACGAAGACGATGTTTGTTGCATCGTAATTCGTAGTTTTCACTAAGATTAGATTTCCACATCAGGTTCAGAACACCCATTTTTTTCTATGAAGATAAAAATCTTTATTTCCAGTCTTAAACACACATGCTTGCAAGATACGAGTTCAACGTTCAAAGGGGCATCTGTTCAAAGCTGACTTACGAGAGCAAAAACACTCAAGAAACTGGACAACATAATTTAAGGAAGGCACGCTTTAGACGCCCTCTTTATTTTACATATTTAGTATTTGATGCATGCAGAGAAACCGAACCCTCGTATTAATCCAACAATATTTAATAATTACGTAAATCATTTGTATATTGCCGTGTATTTACCAAGATGTTGCTGTTCTGCTAAACTGTGTTTGGTAAATTTTGGAATTCTTCTCCTGCTAATATTGTTATATAGTGAAGCTTTTTATTATTTACAACATTATCACTTATATATTTCCGTATAATAATATAATGTTGCATATATTGTTATGCGGTATTGCTCGTGTTATTGCTTATATTTTTACGTGTAATAATATCACAGAATGTCTTTATAATTACAAGTCATACGTAATTCTGTATTCACTGTTACCTCGATAGTGAAATAATGGCCGAATCAATGTTCGGTGATTTCTAAGAATTTATTTATTTTCCTGCGTATCAATTATCGTGGTTTTACAAACATTCACATTTTTACAGCTCCTAATTTCGTGGATTTGTTTAAGGATTCCATTATTTTCATAAAAAAAATAATTACTGTTCGTTGGGTCTTAAATTCGTGAAAACCACGAAATACTCGAAAATTAGTACCCCATCAAAAATGGTTCCAGGTTTTACAGATGCGCCCTTATGACTCATGAAAGCTGAGAGCAATCATACATTATCTCGCTTGTAATTTTGGATATTGCGGGCCAGATAGACGTACAAGGGAACGGGTTTGTAATCAACGTACAAACAAGGCTATACAATCCATATGTAGAAATTATATATATATATATATATATATATATATATATATATATATATATATATATATATATATATATATATATATATATATATATATGTATATATATATATATATATATATATCCATCTCTTAAGCAATGACATAAACTGTATTAAAATTGCTTTTCGAAATTTAAAGAGAACATTTATCCCTGAAAAATTTATTTTCATTGCTTTTATTGATTGTATCGCCCATAATTCATAGTATGATGTTTCGTGCGTTTGATGTTATGTGATATCATATGATGTAGCCATAACTGGATGGATTCTACATGTGTTTGACAGATCCCAATAAGTGCTTGATAAGTGGACAACGTTCAATATGAGGAATGCATGGTTTCATGTCACACAATGAATTTACATAAAAGTCAAGAGATTGTTTTATCATTAAATTACATTTATAAGTAAAACTTTATTTATATAATAAAACTAAGTTAATTTAGTAAAAGTACATTTATTATGTTTTTTTTTTACTTATAAAAACAGAAATTTGATAAAAGGAAAATTACATCCATCAGTGCCTGAATTAATTCGGGCAGGTTCCATAAGGATTCAGTCCTTCTTTTCAGCTTGTAGCCAGGCAATGTGAAATGCCTAAGAAGCAAGAACGGAGAGAGGCTGACAGTAATTTAAGATAGTACCCACTCATCGTAGAGACCAATGATACGCTTTATGCCAGGGATATCCAACCGGTGGGGGGGGGGGCTGGGGGCCGAAACAGGTAAAATGCTTAAGGTCGCAGGCCGCATGAGCAAGAACTGTTCCTTATCACTAATATGCATATTAATTAAATTGCATATTTTCAAAAGACTGCTACATGGCTGCGGTCCGCACTGTGTGAAAGACTGGTCCGCATACGACTTACGCGATCGCCAGCTGTATACAAACACAAACTCCATAGTTAGGGAGGACATTAAATGTTTTTCTCTCCTCGTGTAATTTGCATCCTGTTCAGCTAGTAATCAAAGAAAACTTGGTGGTTCCATTTGTATGAAAAAGGGTGAAACTAAACGGCGATGACATGAATGAATAGATGGGAAGGATATGAAAGACAAATGTTTCTACTTATCTAAATTTACTGTACCCAATACCTTTGTAAAAAGTATCTACTTCCGCCCAATTCATAGTTTTGTACTGTTCTCTTGGATGTGTATATATTTCTTTCAACGGCTTCTGTGCATTTACCTTTCTTTTATCAGTGCTTCCCTTTTAGTTTAATTCTAATGACCCTTCACTAAAATCTTCGTTTATCAGAAACTGAAGTATATCTTCTCCACTGACGGCAATGAGATCCCCACTGTACCCGTTTTGACGATGCCGGTGGCGCACTACTTTTGTCACGTGATATACTGTCAGGTCAGGGTCTACAATGCAAAACATTCGTCGCAGAGTAAACCTTTTAGCGAGATCTTATACGCTAAGCAACATTTTGGGGTGAAAAGCAGATAAAGGTAACAAAAATCGGACAGGAACTTTGACTACACTTTTTGCAGCACTCATAGATACACTGGTATACGGTTCTCGCTGCTGGCAAGACTCAGACTAGGACCACCGTATTTCTATTCTTTATTGCCCTGGCACGTCACTGCAATTTACGCTAACAAGTACGAGCCTGTGAACGATCTGAAACGTCAGTGTGCAACATCACCTTCACGATATTTGAAAGGTATGAAAGAAAGCTTCTTAGTAAGTTTCAAAAGGAATCCCACTGTACAGAGTATAAACGGCGGTCCTGTTAAGTCACAGCTATATCGAACTAACAACAGTTGCATGTAATTACATCCGCGAAGCACAAGCAGACCTTGCGTGCGTAATATTGGGAACTTGCCTAAAGAAACCAGGTTGTGATTATTGATCCATTATAAAGACGAGGAAAGAATTCACTTCATTATACTTGAAAGAGAACAATTTACGCTTATGATGGTCGGCATATCTGGAAAGTTTTCCCCGGGCTTAGTGATTTCCAATAGGAAAATGTGCAGGCTGGCGTGTATTTAAATTGAATCTAGAATATAATACTAGTGGTAATTTGTTTCCACAAAATCATGACTTATTTACATACCAATGAAAACATGCTAAATCGTTATTAAGAAGATTTATATACGCGGTAATAGTGGTGATCAGCTAAAAAGACTTAAAGTCGATCAGACATGTCTGTTTCTTCTAGGGAATTAGTAACTGAAAATAATCTATTATCGGATTGCGTCTCAAAGGAAGACAGCGAAGCAGGAAGAGACAGGCACGTTTCCAACACATTTATTAATTCAAGTTGTTTCTACTCAGAAAGGAGATACTCTTTAGTACTCAGAAAGGAGATTCTCCTTAGTACTTAGAAAGGGGATACTCCTTAGTACAAAAAAAGCGCCTTAATACTCAGAAAGGGGATACTCTTTAGCGCTCATAAAAGATATTCTCTTTAGTACTCAGAAAGGGGTTACTCTTTAGTACTCGAAAAGAGGATACTCTTACTTACTTTTAGCAACATTCTTTTGAAAAATATTGGAACTCCGATTCACGTTGCTTGTAGTTGTTGACAGTCTGTTTGTCGTAGTCGTCACCATGCAATATGAGCTGACGTTTATAAATGGCAAATGAGTCTCGTGTCTATTAAAACGTTGTACACATTACCATTTGTATTCAGCTGACCGCTCGCAAGCCCCATTATCACAACACTTAAATTTAGAAGCTTTGATTAACACGAAGTTCTATATTATATTATAAACTTAGCTATCGGTATTGATTATCTAAAATTTTTATCTAAAATAATTCCGAAAAAGCAATAGTTTTGCAAATCTTTTGCTCATTCCCTAATATTAAAATACAAACTTTTTGTGTGCTTCTTGAAAACAAAAAGCTACGTTGTATTATCTGAAAAAAAAAGTTCTGAACTTGATATTCATACCCACAGAACTGATCTTGTTACGGTGAAACTTGGGGACGTTGTTATTAAATACGAATTATCTAGTTTCTTCTGGTAAGAAAATTTAGAGTTGATAACTTTTAGACATCCAAACTACGACTGGATTTGTTTATCTTGAGTGTTTTGATACATCCTCCGAGTGTGTGGGTTTGGTCATGTACTGTTTGACAGCTTGAAGGAATAACTATAACAGTAACAAATAATGCAATGCATGTTAAAATACATGCAAATTTGCACTTCCCTGTTGGAACTGAGTTCTTACAGATGTTGAGAAATTTTAAGGTTACAATTTTTCCTCAGTCAGTCTTATTTATATATCGTTGGAATAATTAGTTTTTAGTACTGTGGGAAGCTTCACGCAAAAATGTAGAACGCACGATTATTTTAACAAGTGTTAAACTGATGCATCTTTTCACCCTTAATTAAATTTTCCAACAGGAATTATTTGCAAAACATTTCAAACAGGTTATTTATTCTGAAAGTTTCCTATTTTGACTCTCTCCTTCTGATGTTTTGCTCTTACGTCTATATTTGCATCCAGTATCAAAAAGTATTCTTTATTTTAATGAATCCTGACAGGCAAGTCTATAACCAATCTTACTCCAGATTATCTCTCTGACCTAATAAAACTTTGATCATCAAATACTATCCATAATATCATATATACCACTAATTAGGAACTCTAGAGTCATAGGTCCAGAAGTAACCATTTCCAAACATATTATAACTACCTTTTCGAATTCCCTATCCCTGTCTGCATGTAACTGAAATAGCCTTGCTCTATTCATTACAAAATTAATAAAATAAAATCCTTCTTGACCACCTGTAACGATTGTATAAAACATGTAAATATGTTGAAGACAACGTTGCAGATGAGTCTTTTATGAGCAAATGTGTCATCCTCGTTTCCCAACGACAAGTAGTAGTAATAGGTGTGTTTGTGTGTGTGTGTGTGTGTGTGTGTGTGTGTGTGAGAGAGAGAGAGAGAGAGAGAGAGAGAGAGGGGGGAGAGAGAGCTTTAGCTTTGGATTTTTAACGTGGCTTTAAAAATTTTTCAGTCATATCGCTACGAAGTTTGCAGTGTGGCAGTTTATAGTGATGTTGAGCACTGGGGCATCATGCTGCAGACATGTAGCATCAGGTCTCACCCAGTCACATTATCCTGACACCAGGCCGACCAATCCTAACGTTAACCTCGTAATGCTGAGCGCCAAGCAAGGCAGCTGCTAGTACCATTTTTATAAGTGTTTGGTATAACTCGGCAAAACTCAAACCCACGACTTCCCGCATCCGAGGCGGACACTCTAACCACTTAGGCCACCGGAGCGGTAAGTAGTAGTGGTAGTAGTAGTAGCAGTAAAGTTGTTTCAACACATAAGCTCATATATTTTCCAACTCGATCCTAATTCTTGCTTATGTCCTTTTATACTTCTGTCCACCTTGAAAATGTCGTATTAACTTCATACCTAACCACGTGATGTAATTATTGCCCGTTTATATATTAGATTACAACTACCTGCATCATTAACATCTGTAACTTTATGACCAACTATATAATCTATGTCGAAAACTACTTTTGCCATTGTTACAAGTCTATGCTCTTAAAATAAGTAACAGAAAAGAGTGAAGACAACAAGCTTTGTAAAATTTAACAAATAATTTATTTCCCTTGCATACAAAGTGAAAAATTAAGAAAAGGGAACTTACGGTTTTACGAATCAAATCCAAAAATAATCCAAGAATTAAAAAATAGAAGTACTAGTAATAAAAAGTCCTGAATGAAACTGAGTTCGAGTCCCGATGAAATCCGAAATTGAAGGCGATGACGTCTGTTGTGGTCAGCGAAGTGCTGCTGTATCAACAGTCTCTTCTTGAAAAACAGAAAATATTATTCCAGTTTTTAATTCAGTATAAATTCCAAAGAATGTCTTTATCGAAGATTTTTTTTAGAGCATTTTGTATTTCTAGGGAAAAGATTCGCTTGAATTCATCAATTTGAAGAAAATAAAAATTCAGCCCAAACTGGTCACAACATAATACAACTTAATGTCTCAAGTATTTTAAGCCCAACTAACAAACCTCTATCAAAAAACGACAGTTATACGACTAACTAAGACGCAAAACAGATTCCCAGATGAGGGTCAAAAGCTCATTCTTCGGGGGAAAAAAAATAGAAGTTTGTGCCAATTGATACATGCTGCTTGTCACGTAATCCAGGTATGACCTGACTTAATGATTTTTACTCTGAGAAAGATAAAAAAAAAGTAATTTAAAAAAAAAGTTGTTTACCAAACCTGTCACTGATTTTGGAACAACGTCAGAAACTAGATACAATGTTTCTATTATTATTTGTTTACGTCAAGGAAATAAAAAAAGTATCAGTCAGGTCAAACAGAACTGAACTGAATGTTACATTACAATAGCATGTAATGGAATTAAAAAACTTAAAACTAACAAACAAATAATTAAATTAAATATACATAACACCTTAAATAGTATTCATACGCCGGATTGAGGACTCTAAATATCTTAAATTGAAAGCAAAATGAAAATAAATGATTTAATACAGTTAATTAAAAGAAATTAATTACGAGAGTTAATCGTTGTTTGTTCTGCGTTTCGCGTGGTATAAACTGTCAGGTGCCGAATCACACAGCATATAATATGCATAGGGCGTTAATTCATGCGTGGTCCTTCAACTGACTGATTTTACGGCGATAAACGCGGAAACAATCACAATTACAACCACAGGATGCCCATCATTCGCAATAGGGGTAAATTTTACGTATCTCCAATGTATGTCTATAGCTGTTATTCTGACTACTTCGGCCTATTTACGGAACAAGGATTGACATAGAAGTTAGGAATGATCGAACCATTTTTTTTATTATTCGTAAACTCTCGATCATTTCTACAGTCAACCCGAATGTAGAAATAGCTGATGTGGTCCGAATAGATTGGATTTCATTTTCTGCATATACATTTTTGGTGAATGAAATCATGATATTTCGGGAAATTACTGCACCAACACACACACACTTCCAATTAATTTTTTTTTTTTTTTTTTTTTGTCACACAGAAACAGTCGATATAGTTCAGAATGGATGGCCATACGCTGAAAAAATATCAGGCAGCATTTTAGTGATTATTAAAAATCGCCTTAGCATTCATCTCCGGTCCAGCTTCCACTTATGCTAATGTCTTATTTATGCAAATAAAAACCACTTATGCATATCTTGCTCGACATTGCATATGCTTTTATATGAATGTCTAAAGCTTTCTATGTACAGGAGATATGTTAACTTAAAATTATATTGTGTGACATATACAAAGGATGGGAAACATCTGTACGGATACAGTGATCGTTCTTAGAAAACAATCAATGTACATTACGTCCTTACATTATTTTAAGCATATGTTTTGTTAAATAATTTCTCAGAAAAATAAATTTACATTACTTTTTTACAGTACTTCAATTATTATGTTTTACTAAATACTTCTCCGAAAAATCAGTTTATATTACTTCTTTACAGTACTTCAGTTGTATGTTTAATTACATACTTCTTAGACAAATCAGTGTTTATTTATTTCTTTGCTTCAATTGTGTGTTTTACTGACTCCTTTGCAGTTTCAATAGCACACATATAAATTTGTAATTTATTTTTTTCTACATTCAGTCTCATATATCATGGTGGCGGCATTATTCTTTCATTGAAGACCAATATTGTCAAAAGCACTTTTTTTCCTTCCAAAGATACCAACAACACATTGTATTGAATATGAGTATCACTGAACATTTATGAAATTTTGTTTGCTATAAATGAATAAAAATAACATCTCACATTGACTAGTGATACTTTAGTAAAATCACAATGATTTTAAACATTTAGTCACAAGTGTTGCATTTGGTGAGTTCTAACTTTTCATTTTTATTTTCGCGACATTAAATCGCATTCCTTCGAAGTATTCTTTAACATATTTTCTATTTTTACTTTATGTGATTTTCTTGTGTACTTTCAGCTTTTACTGATTGGAAAAGAATGTTTATCGTATACATTTTTGTTGCTCAAGAATGAGCCTGAATTTTACCGGCAAATCCCAAAAAACGAAGCTGTAACTACTTTTTCCTTGAGGTTCAAGGTTGCAACTGAACAATCAGGAATAACTCACTTGACATACAAAAGAAAACGAGTAGCGTTCTCTTTAGCACTCAACAACGCATTTACTTTAATAACAATATGTATTTATTAGCTGACAATATGTATTTATTAGCTAACAAGGGCAAAGTACAAACCTCTTGAAATGTTAGTGACGCATTCAGATCTGTAGAAGAAAAGTGATGTCCACAGTTGTCAGTGTATACGATACAAGCTGTAATGAAAAATTGGTTTCTTTCATTTGCTAAACAACTCACAAGATCCTTTTAATTTATATATAAGCTCTTTTTATGCCTAGGAATAAAATAAGCTCTTGATATTAAAGTATAGTATTTTAACAGACAGGATAATGAAAATATGCATATAGTAAAAAGAAACATAGTCATGGCACAATAAAGTTTAATGAAAACACGTATACAGAAAGTTGTGAGAGCAAATATTCTTTTGCAAAGAATACATTAGGTGTACAAAGTGGTGCAGTTTAAACAATAGCGGTAATGATGGAGAATTATGTCTAATAGACATTTTCATCAGATTGTCTTTGCAACATTGAATATTTCCCATGCCCTGTTTCTCAGTTTGGTAATGATTTATGTTGTACTGATAAAGACAATGCCTAACTCGCCGGGTCTAAGCCAATACTAACTGTTAATATACGGTTTCATTGAATCATTATTTATGGTGTGTCCCAAGAACGACGACATTTGCTTTCGATCTCGTTTGATTCACACGGCATACACTCTCTGTCATTTCTTCCGTGCGTTAGCTATGCTATCATAAGAAATCAATGCAAAATTCCTACATGAAAGAAAATTTGGAAATCGCATTAGGAAGAAATAACTGCATTGGACCGGTACGAAATTTATCGATTTCCACGTTTGGCAGCTACTTCAGTAACACTTTCCAATGTCCTTGTGGTTCTATAGTGATGGAGTTTTTAAGCTTGCTCTTTTTTAATGGACTATATACGTCTTTCAAATCAACTGAGGAAGAGAATGAATAGAAAGACATTTACATTTTCATTGTCAAAGGAAGCCCATTGGCGTGGAGAGCTTGTATTTATATGCTGCATGTGCTGAACGAATTATAAAATATACATATTCTTGCCCAGCATGCAGTGAAACAGGCAGTGGAAGAAATGTTAGTGATTCATTAGGAAGAATAAAAAATAAAAAAATATTTACAGAATGCATTGAGTACACTAAAAGCTAAATCCCCTCCTATGATTTAGAAGATAAAAAAATATTTCGCTCGTGAAGATAAAGAAGTATTTCGCTCGTGAAGTGGTGACATTGCGTTGTCACGAATGCGATACAAAAATGGTTCAAATTCCAGAATGAATTATTTTCTTATACCTGATAAAGAAAACGGAAATTTTCTTTTTTTAAAACATTTTGGACCCAAAAACTGCCGATTAGCATAGATATTTCTCATTCTGTGCCATTACGGTTAACGGCTGTATGACCACATCGATAAAGAGAAGTTACGCAATTTTGCGATAATTGATCAATTCATCAAATTTAAGACTTTATGGATATTGAATGTGAAATGATTTTTATTTCCGACTAAGGAAGAAGAAATCTACTAGATTTGCGATTGTACAATACGTATGCCCTGACTAGAGGCAAAATGTATGGGCTCCCCCCCCCCCCAACATTTTTGAGGTAAAAAGCGTAAACCCCCTCTCTTCCGATTTTATTTTTATAATTGCAAACAAGTATATAAATGGAAAATATATTTCTTCAGTTCATCTACTTACATGTGGTTATGAAAATGCATATTTTGCCAAGGACAAGCGGTTTCCAAGAATGTGTGTTATTTAGGTTGCCACCCAGAATGTTCAGGGAGCGCAAAACTGGTAACAATGCAACAATTCCTTATCTACGCAGTGTAGGAACAAACCTACCAAGTTTATTTCGCTGTTGTTATGAGTTTAACACAATTTTTCAGCACAGGATAGCTATACATTGTGGCCAGTATGACTGCTGGAGGATGCACACAATGAAAAACCCCGTAACCACCGACTCGCAGGAAGCTGCTTCAAAGCTTTCTCACATGCGCACACTGGCCGAGCTCGAGACTTGACCCCAGATGGAGAGAGTTGAGACGGCAGTGGGGCCCCATTTTTATTTTTGTATACGTCAATTGGACTTTGTGTAATCGTGCTAACGGACGAACGGACGTAAAAACCTACGTATGCGTGGAAGTGAGGAAGTTAGAGTTGGAGCATAAAGTAATTACGTAATGAAAATCATTTTTTAAACTTTCAATATCCCTTGACACAGTCAAGAATATCGACAGTTTCAATTCAAAGGGTGATGAGAGAGAAGACAGAGAGTAATTATTACGCCTGAAACATCACACAAAGCTGACAGTGTGATGCACAGACAATAAATAATGTCTGAGGTGAAACTGATTTCTGGATATTTAATATAGTCGATAGCTCGTCAAAGAACACCGTCGATTTTAACCATTCTTCAGGCCCGGAAATTAAACTAAAAATTATATCGTGGGCATGAGATCAATCAAAAGTGACCTTTCAAACTGTCAAAAATATCGTATATTCTTGCCTATAAATCGCGTCCAACTGCAACCTGCACAGACCTAGATATGTCGTCGCATAATGCATTGGCAGATCATGATATATATTGTTTGCAGTTGGACTCGACTTACAAACGATTATAATAACAAAATTTAATATTAGAATATTTAGATTCAAGCTTGAATAATATAGCAGACTTCATGAAAAAGTTAAATTAAATTGTCTCTTCAGGTGCTTACTGTTAATTTAGGTACGGATGACAGTGCCACATAAATGTGCTATAATGCTATAATATGAATAGCCGTTTAGGAAGATAATTACACTGTAAACAACTTGGAAAAATGTAATTCCATCCTTCAAAATCTCGAGCTGAGTTCCATACATCGCAAGGATACGGCAATGAAAACATCATGTTTGTAATACCAGCATATATTCAACCAGGCTCTAATTACCGTCTGTGTTTACTTCTAAGTCGATACCAAATGCAAACAATTTCGACCCTGATCTGTCAGCGTATAAGGCGCCTTCAGATCATTGTCTTTGTTGTTTCTTCTGCTGAAAACTCCTAATAAACGACATAGACGCAGCGGCGGCTCAGTTAGAATCGATTTAAAAGTGAGTATAAATAGTTTTTAAAGTGCATCTTATACCAATTACCTCTCCGTTTTACAACCATTAAAACCGAATTGTAGTGTACTGTATAACCATTGATCTGTGGGAATAAGGTTCCAAGATGTACACACATAAAGGTCTATTTCTCCATCAGAAATAGACTGTTTATATTTCTCTCTGTCTGGCTTGTGGTCTTCATGGAGCGTCTCCTGTGTGTTGCTTGCTTACTGGAGCGTCTCTCGAGTGGTGTGCGTTTGCTGGAGCCTATCTAGAGTCTTGCTTGCTTACTGGAGCCGATCTAGATAGAGTTTTGCTTGCTTGCTGAAACCTATCTAGAGTCTTGCTTGCTTGCTGAAACCTATCTAGAGTCTTGCTGGATTGAGATTCTTACTTGCTTGCTGGAATCTATCCGAGTATTGCATATTAAGTTACCTGAGCATCGGGGTTTTTAATCGAGAAATTAACAGGATTTTAAAAGAAAATGAAAAGGATTATAAAAGCATAAGTCTTAAAATTGCTGTTTTACAAATAATATTCAAGTTAGAAAAAATTGCTGAAAATATGATGTAAACATACGTATAAAATTATTGTTTAAAATGTTGACATGTTCAAACAAGTATAATGAAAAACTCTATGTCCATCCGTCATGAAACTTAACTCCTAATCTTGCTCGAAATTCTCATGTCCACTTTAAAGGTTACACATGTCAATTTTGAATAGTTTTTCTAAGTCTGGAGTGACATGTTACTCGAAATGTCGAGTAAAATTTATTAATGGAGGGGTCAGGTCTGCTGATTTTACAACGTACTGCAGAAGGGAAGTACAATGAAAAATGGTCACTGGAAGAAAAGAAGGAATACTAATAAATAGTTTGGCAGATATGGACTGTTTGAGTGTTCTATCATTCAAACTATGTTATTTTTTTCAATCTGCTGAACAATTTCTTTTCGAAAGATATTTTGTTGTGATACAATATTACACACAGGGTTTGGTTGTGAATGCCATCCATATAAGCCTTCCAAGGAGAGTTCCATAAAATGCCTGTATTCATTTAACGTGAGAAATAGTTTTATGAAAATCAATAAATAAAAAACAAAGTACGTCGTCTGTTGCATGGAAAGGTTGGCCTTTTCCTATATTTAATAAACATGACAGAAAAGAGAGTATGACAGAACATTGAGTATAGCAGAACGCGGAGCATGACAGAACATAGGCAATGACAGAATACAGAGCATGACAGTACACGGAATATGGCAGAACATGGAGTATGACAGAACACAGAGCATGATAGATCACGGAGTATGACAGAACACTAAGTATGACATAGATCAGAGCATGGCAGAACACGGAGTATGGCGGAACACTGAGTATGACAGAACTCGGAGTATGACAGAATAGAAAGTATTGCAGAACATAGAGATGGACAGAATGCTGATATTATCATCCAGCTTCATGCAGTTACAGTCTGGAAACTGTCCCATTACAGTCTGGAAACTGTCCCAAAAGACGCGGATAATATGGAAATAAGCGCAGTTTCCTTGCACTTGTAAACATTTTGTCAGTAATAAAACACAACGTTATTGATAACCTCGGTAAAAATTGAGAAACGTTAGCAAAACAAAGAAAGAAAGAATCTCCCAAAATGTGATATCTTGGTTTTAATTTGTATATGGTTTGGTTTCTAGTGTTTCAAAACCACATGATCGAATGCGACACAAATTATTACAGAAGGCGCGCGTGTGCATTTTGGCGCAAAGGGACGGATATCGAACTCATAAATATAATCACATCTAAAACACGCGTGTTGACAATGCACTGTATTTTTAATTAAAAGTTAATCAACAAATTTCTGGCAGTAGCCAGTCATCAAACTGTGATTTAAGTCACAGCTGATTTATCGTAAAATTATCGATTGTAATTAAGTTCAGTTTTCACTTACTGCACCCGAGTCTCATAATTTTTTGAGGCTATTTAAGTCAAGTCCTTTTCTTACCTATATATACTTAACATTAAGACAAAACTTCGAAGTACATATCATTACAGCAGAATCTGCAGCATTATTATAGAAAAAGAAGTGGAAGCAGTAGCAGCAGCAGTAGTAATAGTAATAGTAGTAGTAGTTGTAGTAGTCGCAGCTGTAGTAATAGCATAAACAGATTTGTGTAGTAGCAGCAACAGAACTAGTAGCAGCAGTACTAGCATAAGCAGCATAAGTAGTAGCAGTAGTAGTAGTAGTGGTAGCAGCGGCAGAAGTACTATAGTAGCAGCAGTAGAAGATATAGTAGTATAAGCATCAGTATTAATAGTATTAGCAGGAGCAGTAATAGTGTCATAAGCATTAGTCGTAGTACTAGTATCAACAATAGTAATAGAAGTATAAGCAACAACATTGGTACTAATAGTAGTAATAGTAATAACAGCATTAGTAGAGATAGTAACATTTGTAGCAACAGTAGCAGCATAAGTACCAGAAGTAGTAGTAGTAGTATCATAAGCAACGTAGTAGAAACAGCAGTACTAGCATAAGCAGCAGGAGTGTGTGTAATAGTAAGATAGGCAACAGCAGTAATCCTAGTTGCAACTTTAGGAGTATCATAAGCAGTAACTGTAGTAGTAGCAGTAATAATAGCAGTAATTGTACTAGCATTCTCATCAGTAGTATTAATGACAGCATATGCGGCAGCATTGGTAACAGATATTGCAGCAGCAGTAGCATGAGTAATAGCGGTAGTAACAGCCAAGGTAGTACAGTTGTAGCAGTAGTAGTAGTAGTAGGATAGGAAACCGCATTCCTAATAGCAGCGCTAGTAGTATATTAAGCAGCAATTGTAGTAGTACTAGCAGTAGTAGTAGTAGCAACAGTACTAGTATTAGTAGTAATGCCAGCAACATTAGTAATGGTAATCAGTAGTAGCAGGAGTAAGCTCAGTAGTAATAGCTATAATATCAGTAGCAGAAGCACAAATAGCAATAACAGCAGTAGTAGTGACAGTAGCAATAGCAATAGTAGTGGCACCATGACAAGTAGCTGTAGCATGAACCGCAGCAGCACCAATAAAAGTAGTAGTAGTAGTAGTAGAAATTGTAGTACCATAAGCAACAGCTGTAGTGCAATGACAATAACAGCATAAGCAGTAACTGTAGAATAAAAACAGCAGTAAGAGCAAAGGTAATAATAACAGTAGTAGCACCAGTAGTAGCAGTAAAAGTGGTAGTGTTGGTGGTGGTTATGGCACGAGAAGCAGTAACAGTGCCACTAGTAGTAGTATCATAAGCAGCAGATGAAGTAATGGTAATAGTAACAGCAGTAGTAATAGCAATAGTGGTAGTGACAGCGGTAATGATAATAACAGTAGTAATATAAATAGCAACAGCAGTAGCAGCATTAGCAGCAGCAGTAGTAATAGCAGTTTTATCACAAGCATCAGGTCTAGTACTAGTATTTTGTAGTAACAGTTGTTGTATTAACAGTATTTAGCATATCTTTCAGCAGTAGCCACAATAGTAGAGTAGTAGCGGGTAATAGTAGCAGCAGTAGTAGCATAAACAGCAGCAGTATCAGTACTAGGAATAATAGTAGTAACATAAGAAGCAATAGCAATACTAGCATAGACAGCATCTGTAGCACAAATAGTAGCAGTATCATACTTGCAGTACCAGTAGTGGCATTAGCAGCAGTAGTGGTAACAGTTTAAGAAACATCGATTGTAGTAGTAGTAGTAGTAGTAGTAGTACTAGTAGTAGTAGTAGTAGTAGTAGTAGCAATATTAGTAGTAGTAGTAGCAGCAGTACTAGTAGTAGTAGTAGTAATAGCAGTACTAGAAGTAGTAGTAGTAATAATAGTAGTAGTAGTAATAGTAGTAGTAGTAGTAGTAGTAGTAGAAGTAGTAGTAGTAGTTGCATAATCATCAGTAGCATGAGACAATATAGCATCTAAAGTGTCTTCTGAAGTAAAAATGCAGTTTGTGCTATTTTCGATTATATCTGAAGTAACTACATAATAAATCAGGTGATAAAATATCGACTTCTGGTTGATTAATACCAGAGATAATATCATCTTGAAATTATGGATAGTTCAAAATATATGCCAGAGCTAGGGTTGAATGGAGATATTATTCGCAGAAAATCACTTAAGTTTTTTTCCTGATGAATAATTATGCCGTACGACATTGGATTCAGTCTTCCCACCCCTAATCTCTCCATAACGAAGGTCTATACTTTGGATCGGTATCCACAACACAGTAAATCCGAGTGCACACACACACACACACACACACACACACACACACACGCAAATAGAGGCACATTTTTGCTGCGTGTAATGTCTATACCACAATGGATTCATTCATTCCACCCCAAGCCCCTCTCTCTCCCCCACCCCCACCCCCTCTCTCTCTCATCACACACACACACACACACACACACATGCACAGAGGCACATATGTGTATGTGTGTATGTATGTATGTATGTATGTATGTATGTATGTATGTATATATGTTTTTTGTCTGTGCGGGGTGTGTGTGTGTGTTTTGTTTATGTGTGTGTGTCCCCACAGCACTCAGCAAAGATTTTTAGGGTCTGATGGTTAATTCCGGTGCAGTGATTTCGACGCGGCATCAGATATTCAGTTTAGATATCTTGTGTATAAACTCCGCATGACCCAATAAATAATTTCTTCCTTCAAAATAAACCTACATAGTCTGCATACTTGTCACAAGCAATGATCTATATCAATTCTTAACCGAATGCAAATGTGCGTGCCACAAACTATTATGTTTTGTTCACATTCTAATCGCAGGAGGCTGATAAATTGATAATACGTAAATATTAGAAATCATTTATTTGCGTCGCGTCATGTAGTGTGTGAAACAGGACATATTGTACCAAGTAATTACAACAACTTTGTGTAAAGCAGTCGAATTATCAGATCGTATTTCATACGCATGCGTACTTCTAATGCCGGGTCATTTATTTATTCCCCGGTTTTCAAAACAAAGTGATACTGCAGAATGCGGTCATCGACATAAATTTATCAGAGAGAAGTGGTCACCTCGAGTAGATAATATAGATAACAAATTTAGGCAGGTAGTCTTTCAAAATGAAAGATGTTTGCTGAGTAAACAGAACTTGCCTAAAACATGCATGAATAGTGATATACATTGGTACTGTTGCAATAGACGCTGTGATTATATGCACGTTTCTTGTAAGAACTATTCAGCTCATAAGATTTCCTTTAAATTGTTTTAAAAGCTAATATTTGCTTGTGTTTGATATATTTTACAGCATTGCCAAATGTTTCTAGTTCAATGTCAAGCCCAACATTATAAATAATCTTTTTTTTCCCCTTCATTCCCATTTTTAATTTTTCTGTTCATGAATTTACTTAAGCATCATTAGCATACACTGCACGCGTGACTTGCAATACAGATTCGTTGCATAAGGTCATACCGTATATATGCATACTAAGGTGTCTGTACGGTTAGATATTGTGTGGCGAGACCAATATTGGTGGGTTTCTGTGAGTTTAACGCCATTCTGTAGCACCTGATAGGCTATACATGTCAGCCGGTACATTTGGCCGAGAAAGAAACCGGGAAATCCACAGAAAGAACCACAAAAATACATAGGGTGATATGACGTGATTGTACGTGCTATTGCTTCATGACAGACCTGTTGTGGGGCCATGTTACGCAACAACAAATGCCTTGGGCCCTACGCGTGCATAACAGCACCTAATTAGTTTTTGACAACGTTTATTAAGTGGACATTGTACTGGATCATGCCACGTTGTTCATTCTCATAGGAACTCGTCAGCTTCCTTTAACTGGATGTTATCAATGTTACGAGTCTATTCTATTAAAATAAATAACAGAAAAGAGTGAAGACAATGTAAAATTAAACAAATAATTTATTTCCCTAGAATACATATTGAAAACTGAGAAACAAAAGAACTTACGGTTTTGCGAATTAAATCCAAAACTAATCCAAGAATTAAAGACACAGGTCCTAGTAATAAAATGTCCTGAATAAAAATCAGTTCAAGTCCCAAAGAGATTTAAAATTTAAGGCGATGACGTGTCTGTTATGGCCTGCGTCGTACTGATGTGTCAACAGTCTCTTGTCGAATCACATAAATATTATTCCAAATTTGAATTCAGTATAAATTCCAATGAATGTCTTTATCCAAGAATTTTGTCAGAGCACTTTGTATTTCCAGAGAAAATAATAACTTCAATTCAATAATTTGAAGAAAATAAAATTCAGCCCAAACTGGACACAACATAATACAACCCAAAGTGCTACATGTTAAAGCAAGACTCGTAAAATCTTCACAATCACAAGATAATATAGTTCTCTGTTTGACATCAGGTCACAAATTAGCATTTTCTAAAAACAACTATTACCTAATGGAAAATAACTTTCTAGCATGATTTAATGAGCCTTGTTTATTTAAAACATAATACCCTATAAAATTCACTTTGGAATTCCCAAAACCCTGACCCAAATCAACATGTTTACCTGAATAATAATTTGGTCAAGGGGCTTATACCCATAATAAATAATGAAGCTACTATTAGTTGTTTACATCAATGAAATAAATTAAACAAAATTTAAAACAATGTCAATCAGGTCAAACAGAACTAAACTCAGTTCTGGACATGGTCAAGTCCAGTAAACAATGTTACATTACAACAGCATGTAACGGAATATAATTAAAACTAACAGACAAACAATTAAATTAAATATACATAACATCAAGCACTTGTTAGTTATTGATAAGTGTATAGTGTATCAAATTTACAAACGCCATTGTCATCCATTTGTCAAAAGTTACCCTAATGACATATGCTTCACAAGGAAATATTTCAGATCTACATTAGACGGCAGCTTGCGTATTTTGAATGGTTCGAAATATGCTGCAATATTATCGAAAATTAGTTACACTCAAATGTATGGGTTTAGTGGAACAAGCATAAAAGAACACCCTTGCACACATTTGTTAATTGTCTTCCTTATCAATTGTAACTTTACAAGTAATTTAGGCATGTAGAATATTTAACGAGGTGAGTGCATTCGATCCCAAATTACTGAGTATCAGTGTAATGTTATAATTTGATACACGAACAATTACCGTGAGGCCACTTATTTAATCGCACTTTTGAAAAACCACTGGGTCTTATTATTAATGTGTTTCTGTTGTACTTGTTTATTTTCCAAGATTATAATGGTGTTTCAGATACGTTAGGTACACATAACTTAAGCTGGACATTTACTACGGGATCACTTGTTTCTAATAAAAAAGATATATAATATACAGTATGGTTCGGTGCAGGTAATATAGTATTGAAATAATCCGCCATTTTAGTTCGCCAGCTAATCACAGTGACGTACGTTTTTTTTTTTTAAATGTGTCTTGCAGTATACTGTGAACTATTTGATAGGCAAGGCCTTACATTCTCGTACGGCACTCTGGTAAGTTTGCTTAACTTCTCGTACGGAACTCTGGTAGGTTTGTTTAAATTATCGTACGATACTCTGGTAAGTTTTGCCGTCACGATTAAATATGTCTGAAAACTACTTCAAAACCACAACAGATCCAATTTGATCTGAACTGAGATGAAGTGACATGGATCACGAAATGTTGCTTTTAATGTAGTTAAAAACCATAAACACGCACCATCAAACAACATCTGAAAATGAGAAGAATTGATTAAGTATTTTATCAGTGTGTATTGATTTGAAAACCATCCAAGAAATTAAAGCACCGATAATGTGGTTTTGAAAACCCAAAGTGAATAATAAATGCACAAGTAATGTAAACCGTGCAATAGACACGCTATACGGTATATGTGAGAAGAAAGCTGATACAAATAATTAGTAATAGTAGTAGTAGTGCCAGCAACAGCAGCAGTAGAAGTAGTAACAGTGGAAATCTTAAAAAGTTGTAGTCGTCGTCACCCTTATAGTCGTAGCTGCAAAGAAACTAAAAATAGACAAAATGTGGTAGCTATAGTGTAGCAGCAATAGCAGTAGTAGTAACGAAAGCTGTTACTACTGAATTGGTTACTAGCCGTGATCATCATCATCATCATCATCATCATCATCATCATCATCATCAGTAGTAGTAGTAGTAGCTAAAGTGGTTACTGTTTGCGGTACTGATGTAATCGTTACTGTCATAGTCGTAGTGGTAGTGGGGCCAGAAGCAGTGTCGCAGGGTCATTTGTATTATTATTATTATTATTAGTAGTAGTAGTAGTAGTAGTAGTAATTAGTAGTAGTAGTAGCAGCGAGAGCTGTTACTGCTGCAGTCGTGTCTACTGTCATAATTGTAGCTGTAGGAGCAGTGTGACATTGAAACTAAAGTAGAAGCACTACTACTACTACTACTACTACTACTACTACCAGTAAAAGCTATTATCGCTATTGTAATATTAGTATTGGTACCATCTGAGAAAAAATTGGTCATTAATCGATGAGCAACTGTTTAATGACATTGATGTATCACAAGACAATTTTATCTTAGGCCCGATGCACAGCCAGCGGTTACAAATCAGAATACTAATTCGTCAGCCCTAAGATGCCAAAGACACGGTGTCCCATGCTGTACAGTGAATGCACAATTATTGTGAACATTTTAAAACTGAGCATCTCGTACTAAAAACGAATTCTCGAAAATCAGATTATCATAAAAGGTTTGTCTCATTTAAATTGATCGGATTCAAGGGGACAGTGTAAATTGGGTCACGAAATGCTCATTTGATTCCATTACTGAATCCAGAATGTATTACCTCGTGACTGTATATTACCTTTTATTTTAAACAAATGGGCAAAAGAATCGTTATGAAATTGCCTTCATTGTAAATTATTCATTTCTCTGCCATTGCTAAATCGAAAGTGAGATATTTAGCTTTTTGTATCTGTTCTCGCACTTTCCTCTTAAAATAAATTTGGTAAATAACGTCAATGTTATTCAAATACGCAGGCAGATACAATGCCGTAGTTTCCCTTGCTTATGAATATGAACTTGGCTTCGATTTTATGTACGAGCACTTGCTTCTTTATTCGATAAGCGAAAAGTATTCGAATTGTACAGAATGACTTCATTGCACGTACAGTTAGCTAATGAACTATTATGTAAACAATAACTAGATTTTCTAAGACCTCTCTTCGTTCTTTTTTGTTACAGAATAGTCCACACATAAAATTTGTTTTTAAAATATTGTAAAAACACCCAGAAAACTATTTTTTTTTTTTATGCAAGTTCTAATTTGGTATGTTCAAAACAAGAAAAATTATATTTTTAATCTTTATTTACTGTATGCTAAGTTTTTTGTGGAATCAGTCCTGTCATTTAAACTTATCCTTCGAACAAAGTAAATAAACACTTACCTTTTACGACTTTAATAATAATAATAATAATAATAATAATAATAATAATAATAATAAATAAATAAATAAATAAATAACTAAATAAATAAATAAAACTTAATCGAAAAAATATTTGCCATGACATTATTCCCAGCCGCAACGTGAATCAAGATTCAAATTTCAGCTTTTTAAACTTCTTCTGACATCATTTTAATGCTTGAAAAAGTTTCACTCACATGCAAACAAAAACAAACCCAAACAATTGGAACATGTTCTAGGTCTCCCGATAATGATCGGGAAAACATATCGGAAATACTACTGTAGCCATCATTGCATATACATTAACCTTATTATAGTATGACGTCATGTGCAACTGACACATCGTCATAACCTTTATTCTTGGCCGACTGATTGCCAGGTTCACTTTTTCAAGTATGAGGTCGCTAGGGAACTTTTTTTTTTGACCGAACTTGTGCAAATAATTTTATAAAAATGTATCAATTGGTTTCTGTGCAGAAGTCATATAGAACAGGATCATGAATTCACGTGACCGATCATTCAAATGTGCAAGTTGTTGGGAAGGAACAGAAGACACCCGTGTTGACTTATATAACTACTGCTTTTTCTCGAAAATAGTAAATAAAGTTATGCTTTGACTGACTAAAGTATAGATAGATGCTTCTTTTACACGCGCTCAATAAAGTAGATGGAACATTTTAATTATATGTAAAAATTCTGTGCGTCCTTTAACACTATTGTTTTAAAGGTTTGTATGATTGTACCCATCGATGTAGTTTACACAACATGGCCACCGTTAAGTCATTTCACAATGACTCCTGTTGCCTGGCATACTGTCGAGACAATCGAAACATGCTCGGCAATTTCCCTTCAATAGAGAAAGAAACATCAAAATGCCACAATATGGAGACGGAAGGAGACAAAGTCACAATCGAACACAATCGAACTTTTATGGACTCGGGTAAAAATGAATACTTGCGGTTTGGTACCCACGAATGTTGTCCCAGTCTATCTGATGAGCATTGTTTCCTCTCCCATTCTGGTGGTGATGCAAGAGTTATATTTAGGTATTTATGATATTGACTTAAAGGTATGTGTTTATCCTTTAGAATTGGAGCATTATTGTCTGTGAGTACAGTTAGTAATGAGGCATTGATGTTGAAAAGTAAAATCTGCGACCTATTGCATGGATAATCTATAACAAAAATTCCACCCTAAATTCATCTTTGAGGGTATCTTATAATAAGATATCATTTATTATGATTTGAACGCAGTGGAAACTTAAGTACTGAGAAACAAATGTAGAGACAATATAGGAAACATAATTGTGACCCGAGTCCTGAAACTTTAAGTTGGCATTAAGAGTTTATTATTTATTACAGACACATGAAATATCGATGTGTCCTGTATATTGATTTTAAAAATAGAACGATGAAATTAAGAATTTACCAATTTAAATTCAAGAAAAATTTAATTAAAATTTTCCCCCAAAATGTATAAATACAATGCTGTTGGGCATTTCTGCGCACTTAAGGTTTCCGTCTCCAAATACTGAAGCTGAACGCGTACCGAATTCGACCGATTGACGAAAATAAAATACTGCAATGCTTACCATTTGAAAAGAGGCAATTGTCACCAGAATATTCTGTTCAAAATAATATTAATTTTGGACACACGGGATACCACCCCCGTGTTTTCATGACTCGCGATATGTCGGTCTATTCTGCGTACAGCTTTGGAAAGAGGTAATGCTTATCCACTGAGCAATGGAAATGAAATACATTACTTTGCACTGTTTCTGTCAGCATTTCAGTCGAGTAATTAGGTCAGGTTTATAGCTAGTTTTAACAAATTCATCGTAACGATGCCAACAAATGGCAAGAGATATTAAGCAAACTAAACAGATCTTGTAAAAAAAAAAAATGTAGTAAAGTTCAACATTTTATACAAAATTAAAAAAAATAAGCTATTATGTGGAAGAGAAAAAACAGTGAATAGGATGTAATGTGTTTACAACGTCTTGTTTATGGGAAAAAAATTACCACAGAATTTAGAAACAGATTTTACGCCGGGAATTTCCTAAGAATCCCGTTTTAGCGGCAAGTTGACACGTTGGGTAGCAGACGATTTTGTACGTGTGGGACAACTTGCAAAATTGGAAACTTGGATTAAGATGCAGAATTTTATTAAGGTATACATTTCCATCTTTTATATAATGTATTTATATGTATGATTCTAAAAGATACATAGTAAATATGATTTTCTGGGTTACAGGTTCAAGAAGGTCATGGAGTGGGTCTTCATGCTGACATTTAGAAATCACATTTTCGTATGCATTTCGAGTATAAATGTGGGATATTTTTTTTGCACTTTATGAACATCACTTTCTTTAATTAAAATACGATCGTTCTTTCTTGATACAAAATGGATTTTTGACCCAAAATAACACGTGATCCAATGTTTACATAAATGACGTATCGTTGCGCAGAATTACCCGACGCGCAGAACTGGCCGACATGGGGGGTATAGTATATGTTGAGGATGATATTCGCTGTTATCAGCATCGTAATATACAGTGGTGGAGGCCTTTATTCAAAACACACGAATGCATCTTTCTAGTTGATATTGTGCCTTTAGGTGAATTTATTATAGGTCCAAGCAGTTAATTTATGTGTTTATCTGATGGGCTAACTATATGAGAAATACATATATGCTTGTACGGCTTTTAATAATTGTTTATAAACAATTATATGGTACGTGATGAGAGGACAGAGATAAAAACTCTATAGCAGAGGCTACTCAGGTTGTCTACTAAGCAATTTAGGTCAAACTGTCAGAGAATGAAAAATGTAAAATCAAATATAGGAATAAAATATACTTTCCCCAAGTCTATTTACCATTGGATATAAAAACAGCAAAAATGAAGTAAGTTTAACATACAAAATGCATTCCATTTTATTGTTCAGTTTGGTTAAGACATCGATTGACAGAGTGCGCTATTGTGGCATAAACCGCAAACAACGGTGTGAGCTAAATTGTACAGACCCTAGCTACCACTTATTTTAAATACCTTTCATTAGTCAACTTTGCTGTCTGAAATGTGTCAGTTTGAATTATAAAATTTAGTTTTCTAAATGGAAATGTTTATTTCAATTTGTATTAAAATTTCGTTTATCAGCTTTTTTATATTTCAAACATTTTTTTTTTCAGATAGAAGGCGTCTTGTATTACAAATAAGTTTTGACTGCATTTAAAAATTCATATAATTAAGCAAGACACAACAAATTTGGTTTTTGTTTCTCGAGAGCATTTGTCACAAAACTTGTTGCCTGTGCAAACACCAGCACTACACACATTCAGACAGCTGTCAGACACCTTGTTTGTTATGAAATTAAAAGAGACTTCGTGTGTACAATTGCAATAGATGTGACATGCAAATATAAACGTTTTACTAAAATTGGCCATAAATAACTTGGTCTGACCGGACTCAGGCCACAATTGTTACTTCCGATTCAGTAACTAACGACTGTATTCCCAGTGTATTTTTAGAGCATTTTTCCTCTCTCATTTTGGTGGTGACACAAAGTTAGATTAACGTATTTTTGGTATTGATTTAAAGGTAATTGTTTTTGAATTTGAGCACTATGTGTGGTTGTCTGTATAAATTTCGACGACAGTACACAGTGAGTAACGAGGCATTGACGTTGATCCGGAAGTGAAATCTGTAACACAGTCCAGCCCTCAAAAAAAAAAAACTCATGATAAGAACTTCACCGTGGATTCGTCTTTGAAGGTATTTTATAATAATATATGATTTATTATGATCCTGACACAGTAGAAAGTTCAGTACTGAGAAACGAATGTATAGACTATATTGGAAAAATAATTAGGACCTGAACTTTATCAGAGGCGAATCATCAAATCCATTAATGTGTATGTATTCCTACAGCTACATCCAAGGTCATATCTCAGTTTGACGAAAACGGCTGAGATGTTCCAGTTGCTTTAATAATAATAATAATAATAATAATAATAATAATAATAATAATAATAATAAACTTTCTTTAACGAGGATAACACATTTGGTCATGACTGACCCATCTGCTATGTGGTCCTCAGTTTTTGTAATTGGCTATGTTAATAATAAAAAAAATAATAATAGAAAAACAAAGACATACACGACCGTGCACATAATCAGGTATCGTCGCACACTAATTCATACATATTTAACATGAATGACTATGTGTGACTATACTGGGAAACATATACATATATGAACAATATTCTATACACAGGTACATACATTTTAGCATAAGTCGAACGTATTATATATATCGAATAAGATCTGGACATATTATCTATGGATATAATGATAACGTTTTCTATTCAAAGCCTTTAATATGTCATTCCAACTGGTCGAGAAAGAATTTCTTTAATGATATGTCAAAAGAAGAAAGGGAATTTGAATTACGTATCCTCAGTGGTAAGGAATTCCATACAGTAGATGCTGATAACATAAATGAACCTCTGTAATGATTGGTTTTCGACCACGGAATCTGGAGATCGTTGTTAGTCGTCGATCGGAGATTACGCTCAGTATTTGATGATCTTAGTTCAGTTAGGTTAGTTGATATAATCTGGAGAAAGACCGTTTAAAGACTTATATGTCATGATTCCTTTAAAAATAAAGAATACATTTTTGTATAGGTAGCCATTGCAGACGTGAAAACAAAACATTCGAGGGAGTAATAACAGGAAGTTTCAGTATTATTTTGGATGCCCTTTTCTGGAGTTTATCGATTCTGGACAGATTATAATTGGATGTGTTTCCTGATAATCTATCAGCGGTAGTATATAACCCGAAAAATAAAGTTCAAGTGATTGGGGAGGTAGAAATTTGGAAAGCAATTTTAACAGAGTTAATCTTTTGACTACCATTTCACATAGGTGATCGATATGTGCATTCCATCTGAGATGTTGATCAATGTAGATACCAAGAAGTTTTTGATTTTTGACAATAGATACGTCTAAACCATTTTGAGTTAGAAGTAAATCCATGTTAGTAGATAGACGCTGCCTTGTTCCGATTGTCATACATTTCGTTTTAGAGATATTAATATGCGTTTTGTTTTGATGACACCAAACTGATATGTTGTTGAGGTCGATTTGAAGTTTATTTTTAATGGAGTTTAGAGATTCACCAGATAAATGCAATGTAGAGTCGTCAGCGAAAAGATCTGTGTTAGAGTGCGCTGGATACAAGGCTAAGTCATTGATAAATAGTAGAAAAAGAAGAGGCCCTAATATAGATCCTTGAAGAACATCACTTAAGATATGACTTGGTTCGGAAGTATATTTACCCGTGTAAACAACCTGGTGTCTGTTAGTGAGATACGACGTGAACCAGGCAACTGAGTTTGGAGAAAACTTGTAGGCTGAAAGTTTTCTAATGAGCACCGAATGGTCAACCAAATCGACTTTTTTTTTTAAAATCAGTGAAGATTGCGCCAGTAAGTTCGCCTGATTCTACTGCTAGTAGCCATTGGTCTATACGTTTTGTCAATGCAGTTTGACATG
>JAECUM010045831.1:0-10639 GCA_016617855.1 Megalonaias nervosa
TGAATTAAATAATAGTTTGGAAATAAACCTCAGTGATAATCGATGTGAGTCTTTCTTTTAAGTACAACATATTGACACTGAAATTAATGGAGAAAAAAAATCATTAAATATTGTTAGTTCAAAAATTTCGATCGATTGAAGAAACTGTTGACCTTCAGTGTGTCTGACTTTCCCATTATTTCCATGGTAAACATTTCAACCCTTCATAGGCATCTTTATAATAGATTATTTATGATTTATTCACACTTGAGAAAGATGAGAGTATTTCTTTGGTCCTAGTGGTCAACACGTACTTTCAGTGAAATACTGAACACATGAAATAAACTTTTATCGCGGTATCTACCGTTTTTCTACCTGTAGATTATCAGCGCAGTAACAATTTTGCGGTGTGTACAAAAGCTTTCATGAAGCCCACAGAAGACGTTAAAATCCAAACCTTTGTCAAAAATTAAGGGACTTGGTGATGATGGAGACGGGGATGTAGATATCACACCATAACTAAAAGTTACTCATCTGTTTGTTTCTCCGGTTTTGCCAGACTTTCAATCATTCCGACATTTTTGTCAAAAAATCTTACTGTGTATTCTGTAACCATGCAAGCACACTTTCATGTTCTTAGGAGACATGGACTTGCAGAAGGAATCTGGAAACAGGCAAATAGTTTGCAGAAATTACAGCGAACCAGTATCCTATGAAATTATGTTACAAGACACAAATTTTATCATATGAAATATTCTTCAAGACAATGTTTATGCTATAAAAATATGCCACAAGCCGCGAGTTTTATGCCATAAAATATACCACAAGACGCGAGTTTTATGCTATAAAATATGCCACAAGACACGAGTTTTAAGCACACACCTGTACATGGTATATAAAGGAACTGTTTAGTTTTACACTGCCTGAGTTTGGTAGAAAAGAATTCCGTTTACATGATTTTGTTTTATCTTTACTCTGCGGTCAAACTGTAAAGAGGACACACTGTACAATAACTGTGTGTGATTCATTGTGCTCTCTCTCTCTCTCTCTCTCTCTCTCTCTCTCTCTCTCTCTCTCTCTCGTATCTCCCTCTTGTATCTCATCTATATCATCTGCAGCAGCAACAGATTAAACAATAACATACATAAATAGTTATAGCCTGAAGCGCGTAGTAGAGATATAAATGTCAAGTTAGTAGCCATACATGAATAAGGATATAGAACATTTCATAGGTTTGAATTGTAACTTAATGCAGCAGAATGAGAGATAGAACCATGGCACTACTATTTAAAATAAATGATAACCACAAAATAAAAAAATCACTAATATCAAAGAGACATCTTTAAAGCTGATTTTTTTAACATTTCGGTGTCTGATAACATGCAGAATTTAGCACATTTTCAGCTCGAGAACTTTCTTCAAGCAGTGAGTCCTATGCTGTACATTTTGGAAAGAGCCAATTATTTCAGTTACGAACAGAAGTCTATCCAGTTAGGAAAGAATGTCATGAAGAAAATCTGATTTGACTGTACCATACCATGATGACTGTCCCTGAATGTCTGATTTGACTGTACCATATAATGATGACTGTCCCTGAATGTCTAATTTTACTGTACCATATAATGATGACTGTCCCAATACCGACGGAAACCTTATTGTAATAGGTGACCTTGATTTAGTCTATGACCTTATAGTAAGGTCTTATAGTAACAGCAGATCGTATTCTAATGTTAGCCATAATAGTAATAGCAGACCTTAATCTGGTGTCAGACCTTATTATAACAGCAGATATTATTCTGATGAAGACCTTAGAGTAACAGCAGAACGTATTCTGATGTGAGACCTTACAGTAACATCAGACTTTAATCTGATGTAAGACTTTATAGTAATGGTTATCCCTATACTGACGGAAACATTATTGCAAAGGTTGACCTTTCTCTGATGGAAGATCTTATTGTAATGGTTGACCTTACTGTAAATGATGAGCTTATCATGATCTCTGATATTACAGTTTTATGTGATTCTATTGTAACAGGTGGGCGTCGAACGGTTGACCTTTGTATAGAGGTTGGCCTTGCTCTGTTGGATGATCATATTGCATATCATAAACCAATTCTGATATATTTTATGCCTCTGTAACAGAGTGTATTTGCAGATGTCATTGTAACATATAGCGATTTTTAAATTGATGTATGCGAGTTTGCAAATTGTTAAATCCGTAGTATGTTTAAGGATTTTAGTACTCGAGTGCATCTGATTAGGACAAGATTGATCATTAATGAGGTTTCGTTTGATAACTATTTCAGGCGAAACTGAGAAGAGGTGAAGATTAGGTTATTTTTATCGAAATGACCAAGGCTTAAAATTTTGCAGTAAACAGTGTTTGTACTTGTTGAAATATTTAACATAAGTTGAAACTTTGCAGAGATCGGTATATTATTGGGAGGGAGAATGTAGAATTTTCCAAACCCTGGAGTGGCGCGTATAAATAATGAAGTTAGATAAACCTGAGATCTGTGTAATTAATAGTTTGGTGTGCGTTTCCCATGCGAAGTCTCGCGTTTTAAAATAACTTAGCAAAATCAGGCAGTCCAGTTTTTGCGCCAGGCGAAAGGACTTTACTTTCGAAGACGCTTGTAAAGTTTGTCCAAGGGACGTGTAGTTGAGAGCCTATAAGAGACGCGTAGCCAGATGTGTAAAGAGATGGTTCTTCTAAAGTGAAAGAGCGAACCTGAACGCTAAAGGAAAATAGCTTCCACGACTAAATATAAGAGATTTGAACGACCAGTATAAGAGACTGGACGACCTAGATAGGCCACTAAAGGCTGTCTGACGCATAAGTAGACCAGAGGGAACCCGAGAGTGTTCCAGTTCAAGATGACCCCATCTAAGCTCCACTGATTCTTGAGGGTGAACAGCAACCAATAAGATTGTGAAAGACATGAAGACAATTAAATTTCCAAACACTCACTCGATTTCATGATGAAATTTGTCGTATCAGTATAAACGGTACTGCTAATTACATTTAGAACTTGGAGCTAATTTATTTTTCTGGTGGAGGTGCATCCTGCAATGGGCCCTTGTTACGGATGTCTATATCACATATATTACTTTTATAATATTGTTTTTATTCAGGCATTTTGGTTAATGACTGATTGGTATTCTAACACTTTAAAGTGTACTGAAGGTGAGGTCACGTCACGTTTGCAGAGTACGTGTACAATGTGCTATAATATTTCCAGTCATAAATCAAGGTCGAATTGCCAAGTTAACATCAACAGTATACTTCGGACTAGATTTATTTATTGTTTGTTGAAATTGCAGAGCTCAAATCACTTATTCTAAACAGAAAGTACCTTACTGGAACATTGTGAAACATTCAAGACTTGAATATTTATTTAATTTCGTTGGATTATCGTGAAACATTCATGGATATTTGTGACATTCAAATTTTACTGAATTTTCCTTGAAATAAAATCTTTTGGATATTAGAACAGTGTTTCTTTTGTGGTGCTCGAACATAAGCACATGAAAACTTTCATTCGGAATACTTCTGAAGCCTTTTCGAACTACAGTGAAACTGATAGTACATCTAGGAAATTACAGGAATTTATACCACACTGTGAGTTATTTTAATTCTTTTGACATTATATTGTAGGGAATAAATTTATTTTTTTGGATTGTAGAATGCTTATTGGGTTTTACCTTTTCTTGTTGCGTAGTTCAAGCCCCTAGGACTTATTATACCTGTACAATATTATTTTGTTATGACTAACTAATTAAATTGTTATATTCTTTATACAGGGGGCTCGTGTTATTCTATTCTATAATTCTGCTCAGATTCCCATTTATTCTTCATTTTAATATTCGCTCGATTCGGGGTATAAAACCGCGGTCGATTATCCTCAAGGCATTGATAACCACATCCAAAGACACGATAGGCTCGTTATTTCCGTATGATTTTATAATAGAAATCTTAGCCTGAGAGATGATCCTACTGTAGATGTGGTCGTTTTACTGGTGGAGGCATTTAATGTAATGAATGACCGTACTCTGATGAACGTCCTTATTATAATGGTGACCTTACTGTACAAGATGCCATCATAATTATTATGAATAGTATTAATATTATTGAAAATGTTGTCCCTTATGAGATGGATGACCTTATTGAATAGGTTGGCCCTTCTCCGATGGATGACTTTATTATAAAGGCTGACACTTCTCATATGGATGACCTTATTAGAAAGGTTGGCCCTTCTCTGATTGATAACCTTATTGAAAAGGTTGGCCCATCTCTGATGGATGACCTTACTGGAAAGGTTGACTCTTCTCTGACTGATAACCTTATTGGAAAGGCTGACCCTTTTCTTATGGATAACATTACTGGAAAGGCTGACCCTTCTCTGATGGATGACCTTATTGAAAAGTTGGCCATTCTTTAAAGAATGCCCTTATTGGAATGGTTGACCCTTCCTTAGCAGATGACCTTATTGGAATGGTAGACCCTTCTATGACGGATGACCTTATTGGAAAGGTTGACCCTTCTCTGATGGATGACCTTATCGAAATTGTTGACCTTGCTATGATGCATGACATTATTGTTGTAGGCTTCCTTGTACTGAAGCATCGTTACACTAATGCAAACCTTGATCTAGTGGTTGAATTTTGATAATTTTATTGTATTGGTTTGCCTAAGTATGAATGATAAATTTATTGTAATTGTTGTCCATATACTGATGGAACATTATTTTAATGGTTGTTCTGTTTCTAATATGTGACCGTGTGACATGTTTCCCCTTACTTTGAACGATGACCTCATTTTTAATGGATGGTTTTATTTTGATGGATGGCCTTTTGATGAAAGATGAACTTATTCTGATGGATGACTATATTGCAAACAAATATCTTACTCAGAGATATGTATATCACGCTATGTCCGCCAATTTCATTATGTACTATTTTCTTATTCGTCTGCTTATCCCCATCTCTATATTTACAAGAAATCAGTAAAGAAGTGGATAGGCATGGCACAAAAAAAGAGTCACCTATAATTCGTACGTTATGTTCAGACATTCAGTCTTCAGCTTGCGTTATACCAATGATACTGATATGGCTAGTCAGTGTATTGTGGAGAGGACATGAAGAAAAGGGTTGTGGACTTTGAACTTTGTGTCACATCTCATGAAATAGTTTACACCATGCAACATAATTAAAGTATGAAGTGTGGAAAGGTGACGAAGAAAGAGGGCTGCGTACTTTTTAGGATTCGTAATGAAATGGTCTTTGCCAAGCTATTTAACAGTCTACACTTTTGTCTAGCATGCGACAAAATACAGATACAAGGCAGCAAGCCTTAACCGTCAGAATATTTTAATTCGTATAGTGTTGTCTTTACCTCCAAGTGCAATTTAGTATTTGCGATATTATACACATGCAAGACATGATTATTTTACTCTCTCTCTCTCTCTCTCTCTCTCTCTCTCTCTCTCTCTCTCTCTCTCATTTTACAACGAATATGTCATGCCTTTCGGTAACCACGCACTTTATAGTTAATGCCATACTTGGACATCCTATAAAAGATCAATCGTTGACATAGAAATGCTAAGTGTTGACAAAAAAAGATTAATTCTAATACTTTGATACATATTAGATAAATAGATGTCTGCTACAAATCCAGTTTTCGTGATAGCTTTTGGCGACTGGTCATGATACCCATTAAAAGGTGAGATTATTACACACTCTGCAAATCGTATGAATGAACTTCGGAAACAAACATATTAATGACATCAGAACTTCCTGTATGTTGAACAAGCTAAACCAATGGCATGTATTTTTGCATATTGCAACTATCCTCGTTTATCTCTCATTGCATGTTTAAAGGATTTGAGTGTTCACGCTTGGTTAAACAACCTTTAGATCGGCCTCAAATGTAACCCTATGAAATTTGTACGAGTTAGTTCAGGTTAAGATGTAAAAGACTCGTAGAAATGGTTCTGTTTTAAAGTCGAAGTTTTATTTTGAACTGGAAATAACTAATCGGAAGCAATGGTTGGAAATATAGAGGCAATCAAATGAGAAAATATGATCACGTTTTATTATATTATGATGTTACTGCACTCGCAAAGCTGCATAGAATATTTAACAACGGATTATACAAGAACAACTTTAATGTTAAAACTTATGTAGAAAGAGTGGAATATTCACATTTATTTATGAACCAAGAACGATAATAGCATGAGCAGTTATATCTCCCTTTCACAGACATTTTAGTCTACTACTAGATGTCTGTTTAATAGTGGTAACCAATTTTCTTTTACAAAAATATATCTAAATTCAGAGTTACAAAATGTCTACAAAAACTGGAAGAAGTGGATGGATTTTGTGCAGTTTTGTTAATACCTTTCTTGGGATAGATTCTCGATAGCACTTCTAAATCACTATTTTAATATTTGTGCCCAAGTTTCAAGATTTATCTTGAATGGTTTTGGAGTGATGATCCAGAAACAAAAGGAGTGATGGACCGATGGATTGATAAAATATGTTATTATACTGCATGCCTACTTTGTTTGATGGAGATGGTTACAAGCACAGTACAAGAGAATACTTCTATTAATAAAAAAACAATATTTCGAACTTTGCAATATAATGTGGTGCCCAATACAAGTCTCACTTCCAAAGACCATGAAGATTTCTACAGTAATTGAAAGCTTTTCAGAGTGATGGATATTATATCATTTGGTAGAGTTTGTTTAGTATCCTATTAAGCCTATATGCAATTGCAAAGAAAAATGTCCGAATACAGTCTACATTCAAATTAAATTGTTCAAAAGATCTGGATCAATGCGACATGATTGATGCCATTACCGCTAATCTGCACTACTAGATTACTGACTGTAAAATAGTATGTTCCATCTGGAGACAAAAACGTCCAAGTCTAAATAATTACAAAATGTAGAAAACTTCAAAAAGTTACTATAATTTCCTCAAAATCAAATCAGGCCATTTAAATATGAATATTAATGATATACCTTGTCAAATTAATTTGTTCACCTGAAGTTGGTTTTTTTCTGCCGAAAGTGGTTTTTGCTTACTTCTGCCAGTAAGGTCCAAAACCTTTGCTCAAACCTAAAATATTGCATTAATGGCCTGAAAATCTAACCAGAACATTTACATATAAATACAGACATACCTGTTATGTGTCTACCTGAAGCAATATTTCCTTAATTATACTGATAAAGCTTTTCTTCCAAAATTTTAAATAACGTGTACAAATTTCAAAATTCTGGAATGATCTGAAAATGAACAGGATTAGAGATGGACATTCGGACGTGCAAATTACCTCAGAAAGTCTCTTCTTTCTATAATCAACTGTCACATTTATTTACACTTATCTTAACAGATACATTACACAGACCATATAAAATTTATCAACCTATGCAGCAGACACATGATACAGATGCTAATAACACTTAGCTATGAAGAATGAAAGACAGGCCGAAGTAATTCACATATGAGTGGGACTACTGTAATTTGTTTCTTAAATAAAGAATAAAAGAGTATGAATAGAAGTTGCCAGTAGGAATGTGCAAGTATTCCCACCCATCTGCTGCGGTGGTTTAGTCACAACTGGTCCTTAGCTGGGTTTCTTGTCCTTGTAACGCGTCAGAGGGAAAGGTTCTTATTGATGCATTGGTTCAGCTGATCACCGAATATTGTTGCTGTGAGGTTTATAAAACAGCTAGCAGCCAGTGCAGTTGCCTTTTGTTCCTTATGACATCAGCACAAATGGTTTGTTGTAGGCAATAATATCACAAACAAAAGTTTTTCAGCTGGCGCACTCATTTCTAATAGTATCAATTAATGCAGACGGTATTAGACTGTCATTAGCTTCTTTTTTAAAGCTGCTTGGGTACATCTTTCTATTTATTTATTTATTTATTTATTTATTGGATAGGCTAGATAATTCTCTCAGGTTATTTCTTATGATTATATTATTAAACTGATAGCTAATAATGTTCAGTTCTGACTAATATGGCACAAGACTGATTCGATATTACATAAGCTTCTGGATGATTCAAAATCAGCTTTATTGCTGATACTTCGTATTGCTAATACAACATCGTTCCTGGTTGGATCATTAGGTCTTCCACTGTATGTTTCCGGATGATTTTATCTCAACTGGTGATGTGTTTCAATTCATTATTGGGATAGATAAGTCATGAAATGAAACCAGTTGATTCCATTTATTGTTAATAGCAGTAGAAGTAGTACTCAAGTAATCAGTTTCAATCTTATGAGATTTGTTTATGGGATTTAAATTTTTAACGTAGCTTTAACAATTTTTCAGTCATATCGCTACGATATCTGTAGTGTTGCAGTTTATAGTTATGTTTAGCACTGGGGCATCATGCCACAGACATGTAGCATCATGACCCACCCAGGCCGACCAGTACTAACACTAACTTATTAGTGCTGAGCGCCAAGCAATGCAGCTGCTAATACCATTTTCATAAATCTTTGTTATGACTAGGCCGGGTTTCGAACCCGCGACCTTCTGCATTCGAGGCGGACGCTCTAACCAGTTTGGCTATCCGGAGCGGGGTTTTTTTTCCAATGTCCAAAAACATAAGCTATTAAGTGGTCCAGCTGGGCAGGGGTGCCACCTTTTGAAAACAAATTCTGTACGTGAGGAAAAGTGCACCTCAATACTGTAACAGTTACAAGATCATTGTGTTCACAACTGAATACTTTAATGAAATAAAATCACGTTCCTTTATATAGCAATATTATGCGAAAGTAATAAAATACCATTTGATCTATGCTGTAAACTTACAGATAAACGTATAGATAAACAATGTTATTTACATTATAACTTCTGTCACCCCTTCACTCCAATAAGTCAGGTACTTATAGTCAAACGAATCTATTTTAATCGATCAGTCCTTGAAAAAGATGTATATATTCTCATTCAGTCTTATGAGAAGAGAGGGGATCCATCTCAAAATCTGGCTTTAACTAAAGTGAGACGTAAGACCGTTCTGATTTATCAGAAGGATTCTAATTCTGGTATGTGATACCGGCTGTTTTTACGTACAACAAAGATAACTGCATTCTCTATAGACCATTCTTAATGAGATCCTCATGAATATTAATGTCTCGCGAAAACGAGGCTAAGCTAGGCAGATTGCGACTATACTGCATATAATATATTATGTAGAATCCTTTTGCGAGAGAATATAATATATTGATCGCGGCTGTAATGGATGTAATGTATTTTATAGAGATTGTTTCCTTTTTTCGTAAGAATATTTTATATTATAGAATTACCACTGTATATATTGTAATGACGAAAACTTACTTGATATGTCCATTCTCTAAATGTAAGTTGATTTACGTCCTATCTTGAGTGTCCTTTCTCTACAGCACACAAAATACAAGTTAACGATAGAGAAAAGAAACTATTTAAAGCATGAATTTTGTTTCTGATTAGGTATAGTTTAAATGTACATGCTATGATCAATCAATACTGTGGTCAAAACACACGGTCAGAATAAAACATTTACAAAATGTGCATAGCGACACAAACTGCCCTTTTAACCAACCACTCCCCCTCCCCCCCAACCAGTATAGACTTTGTGGTGTGCTTTAAATAATTTTTGGGTACATGTCGGTATGCTTGCATTTTAAATTGTATCAGAAGTGCACAACCTGGTTGTTGTTATGGTGCTTGCTGCTTTTAGTGCCTGGGGGTGGGACAATATGGATATACGATTTTATTCATACGAACACATTTTGTTTGTTTCAATAACAGACTGGCAGTTATATATTTACCCACAAAACAGCAGGATGATTTGTTCAAAACTGTTTGAAAGCCATTCATATATATATATATATATATATATTAAAAAATCAAAGCACCCTGCCCCCAAACACACAAATTGGTCCCTTATTTATGTGAACTTCTTCATTGATTATAATTAATATTATTTTTGTGGTGTTGATTGATGGATGAATTTTAACACCCAATATGTAAATGCAGACATTAGATAAAGTAAACATAATAGGGAAGAATCGTGTCTAAACAATATAAAATTTTGTCATTTTTTGTATAGGATATTCTGTTAATCTGTTTATTAAAATAATTTTCTCTTTAATTTTAACAAAATCTTTATCTACCATAATTTGGTCCCCCGGTTCTAACAAATCTATAAGCTGGTGCCTAGCTTAGCCTCGTTTTGGATTCGTTGACCCAGGGTCACATGAATACACAAATACATTCTGAGAATGGTCTATAGTACATATCTGTCAGAGACGACTGACAAAGTTCAGCATTTAAGGCTTTGTTATTACGATCAAGAAAGTCAGAATTGGGATAAAAAAAACAACAACACAAACGCCGATAATTCTGTGCAACTAGTTTCGCATTTAATACATGCTTCTTCAGGCACGAAATGTTTTGAAAGAAACGGATAACGTCTTTATATTTTAAAATAACAATTACGTCATTACGTAACGTCATAAATGATATGCATCATCATAACAATTATATGTATATGACAGGATCTAAAATAATAAAATAAAATAGAGACAAACAGTCATACATACAATTATATTGTTATAAAGGATATACAATTTATTAATTTAAAAGAAAATTATACAA
>JAECUM010045834.1:0-25207 GCA_016617855.1 Megalonaias nervosa
CGGTGTCAAGATCTCTTCGCCTCACGTGAAGCTAGACTGCGTGTTCTGCAGTCTAAAATTAAATTTTTAGACACGAACCTTTGCCTGGGAAACACACTCCGAACCGTTAAGATACCCAATCAGAATTCAGGTTCTCTAACCGCAATTATTAACAACGCCCCTCCAGGGGTTAAAAAAATTTACATTTCTTCCCCGCTTCCCTTAATATATACGAATCTGTACAAAGTTTCAGCTTATGACAAATATTTCAACAAATACGAACGCTGTTTCTGCAACATTTCAGCCCTCGGCATTTCGATAAACAAAACACAATATTTACCCTTTGACCAGTTTTGCCTGACAGTGATCAACCAGAACCTCTTTTATAATCAGTCTTATCCCTACCTGATGTACTAAAGAACTAAAATTGTTAAACATGCCACAGATTCAACCCGGTGCAAAATCACATCCATCAACTTATAATGTGACATCAGCAAAATTCACTCTGTTAATATTATAATGACATCTGCAGTATTCAGTTACCCTCCCTGTCTCTGTCTCCATCTGTCTCTGACTGTCTGTCTCTCACTACATACACACACACGTATCAAAGACGACCGTTTAAGCACTTGGATTTGCAAACATCCCTAAGATTTATTGTGAATTTTACCCGTAGTTCTGAAAATAAAACGCTATCAGTACGGCGATAAACAAGGGATTTTAAGAAAAAGTACATCGTTTAAAACATGAAAGAAAAGTCAAACACGTACATTTCTTCATTTATTGAGATATTTAAGTGAACGTGGTTTATTAGCAAAAATGTTTTCTTTTAAGAAAAGCATGGTATTGCCTAGTTTTTTAAAAAAATATTTAGCTCTCTCTCTCTCTCTCTCTCTCTCTCTCTCTCTCTCTCTCTCTCTCTCTCTCTCTCTCTCTCTCTCTCTCTCTCTCTCTCTCTCTCAGGATCCTTTTAGTGGAGGCTAGATCTTTTTCACTTTATTTATAAGAGGAAATTATAGAGTGGTATGGGGGTTAGGGACGTTCGTTTTATTTAGAAGGTATAGCTAAAAGGAATAGATAACTGTTTCTCGGTAGTATATAATGAATTAATGGATAGTAGATCATTGATTTTGATATATAGTAGATAACTGGGTGTTGATAGTAGATAACTTGTGAGTGCTGGTTGTAGATAATTGTGCTGATATTAGACAACTAGGTTCTGGATATTATATAATTGGTTGGTGAATGATATATAACTGGGTCAAAGTGGATAACTATGTTTTATTAGCAAATCACTGCGTGAATAGTAGGTCACTAGGTGCTAGATAGTAGATAACTGGGTATTGACAAATAATTGGTCGTGAATATTATTTATGTGCTGGATATTAGACAACTAGTTTGTGGGTAGTAGATACTTGTAAAGATTATGAAAATTGTAATTTTGTTCGTGTGCTGATTGTAGATAATTGGGTGTTAGATAGTAAATAACATGTCTCTGGATAGTAGATACCTAGTTGTTGGAAGTAGTTGATTGGTTGGTTTAAGGTAGGTGACTGGTTGCTGGATAGTATAGAACTGGCTTGTTGATAGTAGTGAATTGGGTCGTAATAGTAGACAGGTGGTTGGTGGATAGTAGATACCTAGTTGGCGGACAGTAGATAACTGGGTAACGGATCTTAGACAACTAGGTGGTGGACAGTGGATAACAGGGTTCTGGATAATAGACAACTGATTGGCTGATAATAAATAACTTGGTTTTCATTGTAGATAATTAGCTAGTAAATACAGGTCGCTGTGTGCTGGATAACATGAATCTAGGTGGTAAATAGTCGATAACTGGGTATTGTTAGATACATATTACGAGGAGTTTTGTTTGGGTGATGATATTATATATTTTGATGTTGGATAGTGTATAAATAGGCCCTGGATATTAGATAAATGAGCGATAATATTAGATAACTGGGCTCTACATAATTGATAATTGCTTGGTGGATAGTAGATACATGGGTGCTGCATATAGACAAATAGGTGTGGATAGTAGATAATTGGTTTGTTGTTAGTCGGTCAATGGGCGCTGGATGTTATGCAACTAGGTGGTGGATAGTAGATCGTAGGTGATTGGGTATTGATTATGAGGATGGTAATTTCGTTTAGGTGACCGGAGTTGGGGATAGGAAAGTAGGTAAATAGGTTTTAGATATTAGATAACTGGGCATTGATATTAGACCACTGACTCTGGATGGTAGATATTTGTTTGATGGATCGTAGATAACTGGTTGGTGGATAGCACATAATTGAATCTTGATAATAGATTACTGGTTGGATGATAGTAGATATGAGGGTGCTGGATATTAGACGACTAGGTGCTGGATAGTAGATAATGGGGTGTTAATATGTAAATATTATGAGGATGGTAGTTTTTTTTTAAAACGAGGGTAGGATTGGGTTGGGGATATTTTAGATATTTCAACTTCATAAGAGGAATCGTAATGTTGTAAAGGTGATACAGAAGTTAGTTTTGCTATTAGACAAAACCAAATTCGGCATTTCATTTCATTTGGTGTGCAGACACACTCGTTTTTCCCTGTCAACAAACGCTAACCCCTAACATTTCCCTCCAATATAGAACCAACATGTTGCAAAAACAGACTCCTCGTGTGTAACGTATGTCGTCATGAGACATTTCAGTTCGAGACCAGACAGTCGCCTCATATTACACTGTCAAAAGCATACCTTTCAACATGGCGTTCTCGTGTTAATTTTCCCTTTATTTCCCTATAAACTCCCTCTCCCCAATTTGTCCCTGAAAACATTCGAATATTAACTGCCCCATGTCAATTTCCATTTTGTCACTATTAACTTTCGACCCCAATTAACACAAAACTCATCTAGCGCATTTCATTTGGAGGGCAGGCACACGCTACTTGCCAAACACAAGGAAAACTTTTACAGTCAGATTCATCCTGTGAAACATATGACATCATGCGGTATTTCTGTTCGAGTGCAGGCCGTCTCCTCGTACTACACTAGTAGTGTAGTAGGATAGTTTGGGGCATATGAGACCAAAGAAGGAAAAACAGCCTGGGACTGTTTGGGGCACAGATTTATAGGGACAAAAAAACAGATTGGGACTACTTGGGGCATATGGGAATTTTGTATAGCGACAAGAGGACTGGAACAGGTAGGGTGATGTCACGGTACTGGACACTTGCAACAATGTAGCAAGTACCGTGACGTCATGTCACCTGTTTCATTTCTATACAAAGTGTTATGCATTCGCGTTCGTGTCAGTGGATAGTATAGTATGTTTTATATGTTCGTTTTTTTTTTTCCATAGATTGATGAACATCAATCTATCATACACAAATTATACAATCGACTAAAACATTTTTTAGGTAAGAGAATAATGTTTTAGGGAGTTAAATATAAATTACAAACTCGAATAAAAATAATTTTTAGGCAAGAAAGAATAAATCTTTTCGAGGCAGTGGAGTGGCCCTGTAAAGGGCCTTTGGGTTTTATGTTAACACCATTTCGTTAACATAGAGGGCATCGCATAGGTCTTCTTCTCTTCCTCAAACTTCGTCTAACCTCTGGTCCATAAATCAGAACTCGCTTCAGACAACATTGTCTTTCCACATAGGTCCTTCTTTTCCAAACGATTGTCTCGGTGATCCTAATGATTCTTCATGATGATCTCACATACATGGGTAAGTCCGTACGGAAAAACAACGACGATACGAAAGTAGACGATTCTACGTTGGTCCACATCTTGTGACGAGGAACAGGTGAATGGAATGAAGTGAACCGCGTTTATTTATAGTGGAAGACCGGATCGAAATGGATTGTTCACTAATCCCAACACGCGTTACAAAATTCAGTCACTTCGCGGAGTCTGTCTTCCAATCCGAAGAGAGCTACCTGTGACGTCACATTCCCTATATAGGTGCGCTAGCGTCTGTGCGCAGTGAAACGATGCGACATTGTTTTGTGAAACATGACTGAAACTAAGAAGACAATGAATTGGGGTGCACCGGCTGTGGAGACGAGAAGCGATGGCATAGCAGTGGCTACCAAAGTTAACACAGCGCTACTTCCAGAAGAGACCGATTTCAATTGGGATTTAGTAGATTTTCTCTCTTCGCAAGAATTTCTTCCAGTACCAGTACCTTCGCCACCTTCTCCTTCTTTACCACACGTCGAGGATTTAAAACAGAGACAGAAAGAAGAATTGGAGAAATTTTTACAGCAGCAGAAAGAGGCAGAACAAGCATTTCTCCTTGAACAGCAACAGCGAGAAGAAGAAGAGGCAAGAAGGAAACGACAGGAAGAAGCAGCAGAGAAGATACAAGGTCTAGGAGAGAAGGAGAACAGTGAACCTCAAACGGTAACGGTACTCTTGGACATTTTGGCCGAGTTAAGAAGTCTGAAACAAATGTATCAGACTTCTTTATTACTACCCAAGAGAAAAAGACCTTCCCGAGCCAAACAGTCTAACCCTGTTACTACACCGGAGATACCACCCCTAGTGATTTTCTACCAAATCATTGACAGGAGCAAGTCCAGAAGTAGGCCTTGGCCGTGGCAAAGGCTTAAGGCAGTTAAAGTTGACTGCTTCTCGTTCCTAAGTTTGTTCTAAGAAAAAAACAAACACCCAACGGTCCTTTTCAGGGCCACTCACTTCTTTCGAAAGAGATAATATTCATTTTGCCAAAATCAATTAAAACTCAAAAATCCTTGTTTAACCCTATGATATACGTGTTATCAGTGCGTGAGTGTAGGTCCTTATTATTCTAAACAATCAAAACCAGGAGACACTTACGTTTTTTTCAGTCTGGTCTATTCTGGTACAAATATTTACAATTCAGTGTCACAACACAACATAACACAACACTTTTAAAAAGTTCATTGATTTCTTCTGTATCTCTTTTTCTTCTTTCACTCTCTCTGTTTTCTGATTTTCTTCACTTTCACAGTTTTTTCATCCTCTTCTTCCTCACTTTTTTCTCGTCTTCTTTTCTTTTCTGTCTTCTCTTTCTGAACGTGTCGGGGTTCTTCCTTTGCCTAAGGCACCTCTTCTTCTTCCTCCTCCTCCTGCTCCTGTTGTTTCTTAGGGCAGTCTGAAGACCAATGTCCTTTCTCTTGACAATGATAACAGGTATCTTGACTTTTTTCTCTTCTGACACTGGTCTTGCTTTTTTGACGATCTGGACATTCTGTAGCCCAATGCCCTTTCTTCTGACAGATATAGCAAGTATCTTGACTTTTATCTCGAAAGGAGGGAGAGTAGTCCGTCGGTTTGTCTGAAGAAAACTTTCTTATGACACCTCGCAAAGCTCTAATCAGAAGTTCGATTTGTGTGGGTTCTTCCATCGTGCTGGTCAGCTTGAGAGCGAAATGAATACTGAGAGGGAAGGCAGCAACCCTTTATATATACACTGAGCCTGACATGGATATATAGGGGTCCATGATATTTCAAATGTAGTCATTTCACTTTTTGCAGTCAAGATGAAACGATCGCATCATTTCGTAAAGAAAGGAGAAGAAAGTAAGAGGCAGAAACGTGATTTATCGCCTCGAAAATTTAGAACCACAGCCTACACGTACACGGTAAACTTTAAAGATTTCAAGTTCGACGTACCGTTGGAAAAATCAGAGGGATTCATTACCAATGTGTGGGATTCTTTGTTAACCACACTGAAACAGAAATGTGAAGCCAAAGAAGACGATCGCTTGAGACTTTCCATTCATTACGACAGTTTGAAGTCACCCGTTTGGATCGAGTTTAGCAGCCCGGCAGAATTGACACCTTCCAAAGTCATGGACAAGATTCAACACGTGCAACAATCCAACGACAAGTTTCACATCACCGACGGAAAAGCGACACTGTTGATGACCTACGTGTCTCTTCCCCAAGGGACAGGACATGGCAAAAAGGTGATCTTGGTAGAAAATCTTCGCAGCACCAAAAAGAGCCTCGTTCAAATTAACAACACTCAAGACCAGATGTATTTAGCCCGTGCCATCGTGGTGGGACGAACGTATGCCGACAAGAACGACACGACAGAATGGAAAAGAGCCTGGCAAACTATTCGAAAATCTAGCCGAGTCAAGAAACAAAGAGAAACAGAACTCCTGTTACAGCAAGCGGGGATATCTAAAGACACACCCTGTGGCATTCCTGAAATGCAAAAGTTGCAAGACATCTTGGCTCCACGCTACACCTTGAAAGTACACCCTCAAGAAGTGCGCGAACCTCTGTTGTTTTGAGGCATAAATTTCAAAGACGGAAAATACATTCATGTCTATCATCACGATGAACATTTCGATGCCATTACCAGTATCACTGCATTTCTGGGATACGGTTATTACTGTGAGAAATGTGACTATGGCTATAACAATCGAGAGCAACACAAGCACTGTGGATCGAAATGTTAGGGATGTTTAGCCTCTAAGCCCTGTCTGGACCAAGGACAAGAACGAGTGCATTGCCCAGCTTGTCAGAGCACGTTTGTCAGCCCTTTCTATTACCAACAACATCTAAAGACACAAGGTTCACAGCAGAAAAGTTCTTGTCAGCTCCTGAGATTGTGCCCTACTTGTGGACAAGGCATACGTATACGTACCAATAATGCTAAGGCGCACGTATGTTCAGGAAAGAAGCGATGTTACATTTGTCGCCAAATCGTGGACTTGGAACACCAATGCTACATTCAAAAATACCAATCCAAACTTGAAGAAGAAGATAATGAGCAGAAGAAAGGTCATTTCATCTTTTTCGATTTCGATTGCATGCAAGAGACTGGCATTCACATTCCTAATTTCTGCACGGCTCATCGAGCGTGTGAGAACTGCATCCCAGAGCCTATCTTTAGTCATTTCCTCATTGTAGCAAGATTCCTGGAGGACGTGAAAAAATCTTTCGTGGACCGAACACGCTGACCGATTTCGCCCAATGGATCTTAGACCCTATCGACGAGACGTGGAGCCAAGAAGACATCGAACGTTACGGAAATTGTCATCGCTATGCCACGGTGATGGCTCACAATTTCTCGGGATACGATGGGCAGTTTCTTTTGAGATCCTATACGGAACAAAGTACCGAACGTCCTAAAGTGACTTTGAACGGAGCCAAAATCATTTCCATGCAAGTGGGACAAGTGCAGTTTAAAAATTCGATGAGTTACTTGGCCATGCCTTTGAGTCGCATGCCTAAAACGTTTGGAATGACAGAAATGGCCAAAGGCTATTTTCCACACTTTTTCAATACCGAAACCAATTAACACACCCTTCTACCTCATTTGCCCGAGGCTCACTACTACGACCCCGACAACATGCGTACCGAACAACGAGAAGCTTTCTACGCATGGTACTACACTCACGCCTCGGATCCTTTCGACTTTCAGGAAGAAATGTTAAAATATTATCGTTCCGACGTGGACATTTTACGGCGTTGCTATAGAAAATTTCGAGAATTATTCATGGAGCACGGAGGGATCGATCCTTTGAAAGAAGCCTGCACCATTGCCAAAGCGTGTTCCTAAGTGTACCGCCAACGATTCATGCCCGAAAACACCCTAGCTGTCATCAGTCCTCAAACGACCAACTTTGTCAAACGTCAATACTCGGTCAAAGCCCTACGCTGGTTACATTACTTGTGCGACAAGGACGACAAATGGATCCAACACGATCGCAACGGAGGAGGCGAAAAAGCCATCGGAAGGTATTCAGTGGATGGCTGGGACTTAGAAAACCCCAAGATCGTGTACGAGTTTAACGGGTGCTTATTTCACGGATGTCCTATCTGCTACCCTCAACGTAACACTAAAAATCAGTTTTTACAACGGACCATGGAAGGCTTTTACCAGGCCACTTGTCAGCGGCGATTGAAGTTAGAAGAGCAAGGATACCAAGTGGTAGAAATGTGGGAACACGAGTACGATCACCATTTGAAAACCGATCCCGAGTTTAAGCGTATCGTGGAAAGTTACAAGCTGGTGGACCCACTGAACCCAAGGGACAGTTTGTACGGAGGACGGACGAATGCCACCTGTTTGCTATACCAAGCCGACGAAGAGAAAGGAGAAGAAATCAAATACTTGGACGTGTGTTCGCTGTATCCGTACGTGTGCAAATACTGTCACTTTTCCGCAGGGCACCCGCAATTACTGACGGAACACATCGACGTGGACAACATTCGCCATTACGAAGGATTGATCAAATGTAAAGTCTTGCCTCCTACGTACTTGTACCATCCCGTTTTACCTCACCATTGCCAAGGAAAACTGATGTTTCCCTTGTGCCGTACTTGTGCCGAAATGTGCAACCAAGACCAACCTTGTCAGCACACTCAGAAAGAACCCGCCTTGACGGGAACGTGGGTCAGCGTGGAATTGTTCAAAGCTCTGGACTTGGGATACCAACTGTTAGAAGTGTACGAAATTTACCACTTTCTCAAGACAGAAAAATACCACAAGGGCGACGAGACTCAAAAAGGCATTTTCGCAGACTACGTGAATGCTTTTTTGAAACTGAAACAAGAAGCCAGTGGCTCTCCTTCCTGGTGCGACACTCCCGAAGACCAAAAGAAATTCAAAGAGAAATATTGGGAGCAGGAAGACATCACTTTAGACCACGTCGAGAAGGCGATCGTTTGCTAAAGTGATGTTAACTTGTTTGTGGGGCAAAATGGCACAACGACCGTGTTTACCCAAGACGGAGTATTTGACAGAACCTTCTCGCTACTTCCAGATGATTCACGACAAAACCAAATACATGAAACACGTGGACGTCGTTGGTGAGGACTTGATCTTAGTCAATTGCGAAGAAGAACTGGACTTTGTAGAAGCCGACGAATTTGGAAATGTCATCATTGCAGCTTACGTGACAGCCCATGCTCGTTTAAAACTGTACGAAGCTTTAGAACTGTTAGGAGATCGTGTGCTGTATTTTGACACGGACAGTTGCATTTACATCGATCGTCTGGATCAACCTCACCCTGTCATCGAAGGAGACCGTTTAGGGGCCTGGACGGACGAGCATCCCGACAACAAGATTCAAGTTCTGCAAGTGGCGGTCCCAAAACTTACGGCTAAGAATAACGAGACCAACAAGGAGAAGTACACACGGAGTGTAAAGTGAAAGGATTGACTCTCAATTATCGCACCAGTCGACTGGTGAACTTTGGCGTCTTGAAAGAAGCCTTGCAGTCTGGACAGGATGGAAATTTTAAAGTGACCTCCCACGAACCGCACAAGATTGTACGTTTACCCACACACCAAATCGTTAGCCGGCCCTTGGAAAAAGTCTATCAAATCGTGTACCAGAAGCGAGTACGGCTTCTTAATCACTTCACTTTACCGTACGGTCACGACGATATTGGCCAGCATATAAAAAAGCACAACGTTCAAGACCGATAGTTCATTGTGACTACCATTACCAAGCGAGAAAGATGAATCCTTTCAAACAGCAAGTATCAAGCAAGAGCAAACTCGAGTGCGATGCTGTGCCTTGCGATGGCAGGGATGCCGTACGCTATGACCTTAGCGATTCAGCACCACATCATCATGGGAACTTTGCTATAACTACTACTACCATACCTACCATGGAAAGTGATGCTGTGCGTGTCAAACCTGACGGACTCGTTATCGTACACCTTTTCACTTTACTGGTTTTCATGGATGTCATCATTATGAAACCATGCGGATACCACCCTACGGGTGTCATGTAAAACTCAGCAAACTCCTACATATTTCACCGTACCCTCATCGAAATAAACATGTGAAAGACGAATATTCGTTCCCTGTGCGTTTGCCTGAATACTGTGACTATGAAAGTCGGATCCAAACCTTCCGAGGAAAATGGCCAAAATATCTGGGAGGACCTACCCCCGAAGAATTAGCTAGAGCTGGATTTATCTACTTGGGCGAAGGGGATAAAGTCAAGTGCTTCAGTCGTGGTGTGTCACTTCACGAGTGGGAGAAGAAAGATTGCGCTTACCTGGAACATGCTCGATGGTCTCCGGATTTTCACTACCTACCCTTAGTGGTACCTCGTCATTGAAATGGGCATACCATGTCGTGTAAGAAACCAGCTACGTGGCTAAGAATCAAACGTTGGACAACCCCAAGACAAGTATTTAAACCCCATTTGAAAAATAATCTTTAAACATTACCAAACAAATTGCAAGAGAAGATCTACAAGGACATTTGGCTGGGACTTGCCAGAGCCAAATCTCAATGGGTGACTGTAGAACTTTTATGTCGAGAAATTCACAAGAGGAAATTGACAAAAGTCAACAAACAAGTCAGATTTCTCTGGATCAAGGGTGCGTTCTTCCTAATATTCCGCTTTAGACCATTTATACTTGAAGATTTTAACGACATTCTTGACCGATTCCTGGAATGGCAGTGGCCAGAAATTTCTCACTTTGTCCGTTACTTTCGCTCTAGGAGAAGTGTTTGACTGACATGGTCATGGACACTTTACAAGAGAACATTCGTGGTTTGCCTGTGGAATTGAGAGAACGCATTTACCGCGAGTTCGTCAAAATACAAGTGAAACGCAAAGAACCATTGCATCCGTTACGTCACCGATGTATGAACCACTGGTACCTAAATGCTATAAGAAGACTGATTCTGATGAAAGTGTTCCAGTGGTCAGACATTGATGAATCGGGCAAAATTCATAAATTTTTGGATGCCACTCATTCAATTTACAACGTGATCCTAATACACCGAATTCCAACGGACGAGTTAGAGGATTACAACAAATCTTTACAAGAACAATTCTTTCTAGTTCAAGAGGAAACTTCTGTGCGACGTGTGGTGTGTGAGTTAGTGACTAAACATTTTTCGTACGGTACTAAAATTAAATCGAGGCTGTTCAAAAAGTACACTTATTACCTTACACCAAAGAGGGTATAAAAACGGACTACCATGCCACGACCTTTATCATTCGTGATACAACAGATTCCGTGGAAGGAAATCAATGACACTATTCAAACGGTAGAGGATTACGATCGTCTATTACGAGAACTGTGTCCATTGAATTGGGGTCGACGTGTAGTGTGTCTTAGTGACTTGCGTTCTGGGATTTCGTTTACCAGCCGATTCCTTGTGGACTCTTTACGAACAGTACATACCACTCCAAAAAGCATGAAAGTGGTCCCTTTAAATGTACATTAGAGACTCATTCTGCTCAAAGCTTTGCGCTTTCATCTTGATACTTCTCAGCCTCTACGGGAAAACAAGATTCGTCAACTTTTAGGCACTGAAGATGTGTACGACGACGTGTGTGTATTTACACCCTCACTGGAAAGATGTACGTGACTGGAAAAGTTGGGGTTTTGAGGCTTGGACAAAAGAAGTGGCACACTATACAAAAGATTTGTAATCCTAAAAAATTAAAACGTTCCGTGAAAAAAGTAACTTTTAAACCAGTGTTTGTGACAGTGCCAGAAGAAGAAGTCGTGACCGAGGAAAACCACTCTCTTCAGGACAGGACCGTTATCGACATCCCCGAAAGGCCATTCCGGGAGGACTCTTGCGTGAGTGTGCCAAGGAGTGTAGAGACTCTAAGAACATTACACACTACCCCTACGATTTCACCTCTTGGTCACCACAAATGTTGTACAGAGACTTGTTTATATTCCACTATGATCATTTTGATGTGTCTTTTATTCATGTACTTAACCATTTGGCTTTTATGTATTTTTGTCTTTCGTGTTGTTCACAATTAAAGATGACAATGAACGTGTCCTGAAAAAAAAGTATAAAAACTCTTGTCTTGTCTGTCTTCGTGTCAAACGTGACACTTCTTACACTACTATGGCAACCTCTACTGTCTCTACTCTCTCTTCCTCCACTGTTAAAGTCATTGACGAACACGTAGATCAGACTAGTTGGGAGGCCTTGTATCTTCGCCATCCCTAACGGTTCAGGCAAAACCGAATTTGTCAAACGTTTGATCGAACATAAACATCATTTGATCGATCGTCCACCTCAACGAATCGTGTGGTGTTACAAAGAGTGGCAATCGACGTACAGCCTTCTGTGAGAAAGTCAAGGCGATTCCATCGTCTTTGTGGAAGGCATTCCTAGCGAGGACGACGGGATCGTGTTTGACCCTAGTCAAACTCATTTGGTTATTTTTGACGACATGTTAGGAGAAGACGAAGAAGAAATTAAACTCTGGTTTACGCGCAAAGGGCATCATCGTAATGCCAGTGTCGTTTACATCACCCAAAATTTGTTTCGACAAAGTAAAGCCCATCGTACCATCAGTCTCAATGCTCATTACGTGGTGTTGATTAAAAGCCCTAGAGATAAATCGCAAGTACAAGTCTTAGCCAAACAGTTAGGAACGCCTTGGCTGACTCATGCGTACGACGATGCCACTCAAACCCCACACGCTTATTTACTCGTGGATTTAAAGCCCACCACTCCCGATTATTTGCGATTTTGTACCCATCTGTTTCACCACTGGTGCCAAGACGGAGGGCCTGTCGTGTACACGTCCCCTTCGTCGACTTAATCACAATCACCAAAAAAAAAAGTCTATAAAAACCTCGGCCACTTTGGCTCTGTCTCACACATCGTCAACATGACGTCCCTTCAGTCTCATCTTCCCATCAAATTGATTCTTGCCTTGTACAGTATCAGTCGCGAAAAAAATACACAAATACGTGCTCGTGTCTTAGAAGCTAGTCTCAAAGAAGTCTTGCGATGGTTTACGGTGACAGCACGTCAATTACTGCAAGGCATCATTCACATTTCACATCAAACCAAACGTTTTTTTGAGAGAAACAAAGTAGCCTTGACGCAGCTAGCCGATCTTCGCATCGACATTCAAACCATAAAGCAAATCATTTTGAAACCTGGACGTAGCGGTTCTCTAGGAAGTGTCATCATTCCTTCCGTCTTAAAATGGGATCCTAATGCTCCCAAAGTCGTCCCCAAGAAAATACCCACGCCCAAACGTACCCAGAAGAAAAAGAAAAAGAGCAACGGTGTCAAGATCAGGTCACAGCCTCAGAAAAAGAAAAGAAAAGTCCACAGAAAACAGCTTCTACCCGCAAGAGAGCATCTCCAAAACCTTCTCCTGCAGCGGTGACACCCTCTTCCTCTTTAGCGGCAGTGACCGCTGCTCACAAAGTACCTACCCCCAAAATCAAAGTCCAAGAAAGAACGGGTGTGTTACAGAGTTTACTGGATTTGTCCAAGCAAGAACTGTCCAGATTTAGTCCGTTGCGAACTCCTCCACGACGTGTGTTGCCTGTCATCAAGTTGATGCGACGTAAAGACAATCAGTGGCGAAACATTCCAGTATAAAAAAGACCTGAGGCAAACAATACGGATCAGTGTTTTTGTACTGCTGAACGCTCAAAGATGCCCCTTCCAAGAAGTGCACACCGTTACCATCGTGTTCCTTCTTCGGTCCAAAAAGGAAAACGAAAACGAAAAAGATAGTCACGGCATCCTAAAAGCGCTTAGCCAAACATCGACATCACCCCCAGAAAAGACACACTCGTCCAAAGAAAAAGAGGAGCCACCAAAGAGGAGGGTTCTTTGGCGATTTTGGAAAACACATCGTCACCTTTATGACGAAGAGATAGTCCCCAATAAAGGATAAAAGACCGTGTGACAAGTCATCGACGTTAGTGTATTTTCGCTGTGTGCCACGGAACCAACGAACCAACCGAGAGAGATGTCACCCCAAAAACGACATTCCTCTTCTATCCCCAAATGAAAGGAAAGGAAAGGACTGCCACCTCGTTTAGCCAAACATTGGGAGATGTTGTCCGTCCTGTCCAAAGCTCCTCCACCCATGCAAAAAAAAACCCATTCAAACTATCTCCAAAGACATCATCGATACCGTGTGCGAAATGTTGTCTGAATGTCTTGAAAGGCACAATACCTTTGTCTAAACACCAGAAAGAATGCTTAGCCAAACATCGACACGTTCTTCGCCAAATGGTTCAAAAGCAAATACCCACTGGTCAACAGAAAAAGATGTTGGTGCAAGGCGGAGGAATTTTACCCTTTTTGCCCATGTTGCTCAAAGGAGTAATGAGAACAATAGGAGGACCCTTGCTGAAAGGAGCATTGGGAAACATCCTGAGAGGATGAAGATAAAAAGGTCCAAAAAGATAAAAGGGGCCTTTGGAGTCAAAATATCTCAGACGTGATCCTTGAAATCCGATGGAAGGACGAAAACTGGCTTTAGTGCCTTACAAACGATGGATGGAATACCATCGTTGGCAAGAACAACGAACCCCGCATTGACCTCCCAATCCTCATTTGACCGAAATGTCCCAGTTACAACACGAATTGCAATCGTTGATGGATCGCAGCGATTTGTCAGAAACGGAAAAATCGCAACGGTACGGTCAATTGTTGCAACGAATGCAACTCTTTCACGAGAAAGCTTTAGACGAAACAGATCTACACACTCTGAAAGATTTTAAGACTCTGATGAAAAGTCCATCACCACCATCCCCAATGGTCAAGACAGACGCAACCCGACGGATGCCTGAGGAAGAAGAGGCACGAGAAGTCTTTCAAACACCGTCAGCAGCTCCCATCCCTAGTAAGACTGCAGCAACCTTGTTGACCCCTTCCCTACACCCCAACGAGAAGAACTTAAAGCTTGGGTTAAAAAGATGATGTCCACTATTCCTTCGACAGAAGTGAAAAAGAAAGAAGGGAAACCACAAGTGAAAAACGAAAAGAAGACCAAAGCCATCCCATTACCACCACCACCATTACTACCTTCAACATCTACACCCGTGGCATATCGGACACGTAAAGCCGTTCCTAAATCACCCCCTCGTCCCATTCAGAGTAGAATCAGTGAAGAGTGGATCACTTATTAAAAATTGGAGAAGGTGTTAGCCAGCATTTACTACGATCCATCCCATCCCACAGCTTACGGAGGAGTGCAGAAATTTTATCGTGCTGCCAAAACTCGAGTGAAAAGTATCCATTTAACTCAAGTGCAACGCTGGTTACGAGAACAAGCCACGTACACCTTACACAAACCCATTCGACGAAAATTTTTCAGAAGCCGCAACAGAGTGGAGGGCATCGATCGTCAATGGCAAGCCGATTTAGCTGATGTCTCTCATTTGGCCACCTACAATCGTGGTTACAAATATTTGTTTTGTGTCATCGACGTCTTTTCCAAATTTGCTTGGGTCGTACCATTGACTTCCAAATCGAGCAGTGAGTTAGTGCGAGCCCTCAAACTGGTGTTGAAACAAAGCGGTCGTCACCCTCTTCAATGGCAAACTGACAAAGGCACCAAATTTCTGAACCAAGCTTTCCAAAAAGAACTGAAGAAACGTGACATTCATTTTTTCACCACCGAAACTCCCGAAACCAAAGCCAGCGTCGTGGAACGTTTTCAACGTACCTTGAAAGAACGCATGTGGAAATATTTTACACTCTCAAGTACATCGACGTCTTGCCACACCTCGTCCAATCGTACAACCAATCTTACCATCGGAGCATTGGGCGTGCCCCCCCCCCCAAAAAAAAGAGTGACTCCTGACAATTAAGTGACCGTCTTCGAGCGCCTGTTTGCTACGTCCCCAACAGTGTCTGCCCCCAAGAAAGGTGGAGTGTTGGCATCAGGAGATTGGGTACGCATTGGCAAAACCAAACGCACTTTCGACAAAGGTTACTTACCCAACTGGACCACCGAATTGTTTCGTGTCACTGAACGAGTGCGTGGCCGTTATCCTCCTGTCTATAAATTGGAAGACATGAACGGGGAAGTGTTAAAAGGAACGTTTTACTTGCCCGAGTTACAACGTGTGACCAAACAAGAAGACGACATGTACGAGATAGAAAGCATTCTCGATCGAAGAACTCGTCAAGTGGGAAAACGACGTGTCAAAGAAGTCAGAGTACGTTGGAAAGGATATCCTCCCAATTTTTACTCTTGGAACGACGCTTCGCAACTCATCGACTATAAAAAGAAGTGACCATCATACCCTTCAACACAGCCTCAGCTACTGTAGTAACCACTCCGTCGCCCAGGTCTTCTCAGCAAAATCTACAAAAGCAGCCATTGTGGGTGTGGTGTGGAGAACGTGTGCCTAAAATGCAAATCGTCTTTTTCTGCCAGATCTTTGTGGTGTATTGTGTCATCGGTGCTGCCATTGCCAATTTGAGTTTGAAGCAAGGAGACAAACAATTGTGGACCATTTTACTTAGCAGTTGCATTGGTTACCTTCTTCCCAATCCGTCTCTGAAATATTCCTCTAACGGAAACAACAACGGGAGTCTTGTGTCCAACGTTAGTCCCCCTTCCAACAGTCACCCTAACCATCCTCTTTTAGACCCTCCTCTGACTTCCAGTGACTCCTCGGACACTAGAACTGTGGAATTATGAACAACCAATTTTACTTAACGTTACCCAGTGACAGTTTCATGGAGGTGTTTCCCAATAACACTTTGTGCTGTTTCTCGGCCAGATTACCTCAAGCCATCCAACTGGATCACGAAGCCCATTGGGAAGTGGCTTTGGTGGAAATGATTCACCCTACACAAATCAAAAACATCGTCGAAAATCAAAACACTTTTACGGTGGAAGTTCATGACCCGCAAGTGCAACAAGCCATGGATGAACGTGCCACTATAGCTGACTTTATGAAAACACAAGACCCCAAAACTAATCGCTCCACTTATCTGTTGAAAATTTCTGCGGGCTATTATTTTAGTGGTCAACATTTGGTGAACACCATTGCCGACAGGTTCAATTTCATGTTTGATAAAAGCTTGGAGAAAGCCAGAAGAAGTGTTACGATCGAGTACCACAAAATAGCTCGTCGCCTACTGATAAAATCTTCAGAGGACAAAGTAATGGCCATTACATTTTGTCCTGTACTGTATGACATTTTGGGTGGAGACCCCAAGATGATCAAGATGAGATTCCCTGTAGAAATGAACCAAGGACTGAATTTGATGTTTGTGTACTCCGATGTGGTATAGTACAACGTGGTGGGACACACCTCCGTACCGTTACTGCATGTCATTCCTTTCAAAGTGGATTCTGCCACGACTGCTGACGAGGAAGGTGGAAACACCTATCACGTTCACCGCGAATTTGTATATCCTCACTATTTGCCCGTCAGTAAGTCTTATTTCAACACTGTCAACATTACTATAAAAGGAGATATGGGACAAAATATTCCATTCACCAAAGGGAAAGTCACAGTGAAACTCCATTTTCGAAAACGATTACTCTAACTTTTTGTCAGTCATGTATCCTGTGTACCAAGGAGTCACTCTCACAGCGAGGACATGGTTTAGGTGATATGCTAAAATCAGCCTTTCGTACAGTGGTTCCCGTTTTGAAACCGATGGTGACACGGGGATTGTACGCCTTGAAAGATACCGCGTTGGCGCACGGCAAAGAATTTCTCCAAAATGTCATCATTGACAAACAAAATCAAAAAAGAAGCTTTCTTGAGAGCAGGCAAAAATGTCTTGCTTCAAACGGGTAAAGACATTTTGGATCGGCGGGAAACTTCTATAAATCCCCTGGAAATGCCGAGTCAGGCATTCCTGCTTCCCTGACACCACAGCAAGGACAAGGCAGAAAAAGACGACGAAAACACCCCTTGAGAGGACTTCACACCCCTAGAGCTAGAAAGACTAAGAAAAGAAAAACTGTCCGAGAGTTAGACGTTTTTGATTATTAAAAAAAAGAAAATGATGCACCGAGAGTCTTGTGCTTGTTCCAAGTCGGAACTGGATCTGTTTGCCATGCCACCCACCATGATGACGATGCAAGAATCCCAATGGGTCGAATTTCATCCAGTCTCCTCTTTGACGGATTCAGCTCCCATCGAGTTTGAAATCAAAGGACAGCCCGAAGATTACATCGATCTGAATAGCAGTTACTTGTATCGGAAACTGAAAGTGATGAAAACCGACAACACCAATCCGGGAGCCGATGCCAGAGTAGCTCGCGTCAACAATTTCATGCATTCCTTGTTCAGCGAAGTGGATTTGTACTTGAATAACAAACTGGTTAGCAGCAGCATGGATACTTACCCTTACCGAGCGTACCTAGAAAATCTTTTGACGTACGGAAAAGAGGCCAAGAACACTCATCTGGATGCTTGCGTGGTATGGAAACCTGACACTGCAGGTGAAGACACGTTTAACGACACAGTCCTGACAGTCGATGACAATCCTCACAATGTGGGTTTTAACAACCGTCGAAGGAAAATCCTGTAATCTTGTAGTTTAGAACTGATGGATCGCTTGTATTTGGACATGTCGTTTCAAGACAAGTATTTGCTGAACGGAGTGGATATTCGATTGAGACTCAATCGCATCAGTGCCGTTTTCCATTTGATGGCTCATGCCAACGAGTACAAAACCATCATCCAAGAAGCCAGACTTTACGTGCATCGCGTAGAAGTGTTACCTAAAGCGGAAAATGACATCAGTCAAACATTGAGCAGATCGACCGCCAAGTATCCGATACGAAGTGTAGAAGTGAAAACATTCACTATTGCTGCTGGACTCCGATCCGAGATCGAAGATCATCTGTTCTAAGGACAGTTACCCAAACGTTTAATCGTTGGCATAGTCAGTAATGCAGCCCTCAACGGAGCCCACGATCAAAATCCTTTCCAGTTTAAGCACTACAGAGTGTCCAAGATCAAAGTCAGTCGCGATTGCAAGACCTTGTGTACCAGACCCTTCGAACCTAACTTTGCCCAGAAGAATTACTTGAGATCGTACTTGTCCCTGTACGAAGCTACCGGACAACTAGGAACCAACACCAGTCACGGTATTTCGTACTAAGATTATGTAGGAGGTTACACTTTGTGGGTCTTTGATTTCACTCCAGACCAAGGCAGCGACGAGGGACATTTCCACCCTATAAAATCTGGTCAACTGCGTGTGGAGCTTCATTTTGCAGAAGCTCTCACCGAGACGGTCAGCGTCATCTTGTATGCCGAATTCAATCATACCATCGAACTTTGACAGAAGTCATTCTAGACTATTAGAAACAATGGAAGACTCCTATCCCTCAATGAACGATAGAGAATCTTTGGAAATGGAATGGGAGGATAGTGTGAAAACAGAACCCCAAGACAAAGACAAAGAGGACGAGGTAGTGGTCAAGTCCAGATGGCCAGAACAAGAACAACATTTAGTGTCCTGTTTTGCTAAACACCTGTCGGATAAAATTACGGAATTCACCAAGAGAGATTGTTATGGATGTCAAAACGATCATCCCAGTCCAATTCAACACGATAAATGTCTGATGATGAGTCAAGTAGAAAAATTGGACGAGTATCTGGACGACGCTTGGAGTCTCATCTCAGAAGAAGCAGTGTTGCATGAGTGGTATAAAGGCTTGCGTGATCATTCCTGCCCTCCATTGACTACTCTAGAGATCTATCGCATCGAAGCTCTCTTAGCGCAGAGATGGGAGACAAGGCGAAGAAACGGCTACTTGACAGAGCGTTTCAAACAAAAAGTCAGAATTGAATTGACGAATTATCATTACCTGTGAAAATAAAAACCAACACAACAAAAATAAAATGGATACCTGGGAACTTTATTACCTTTTGAACAATAGTTCGTATACTGCTTCTTGGAATCCTGTCGTGTGCGCTAAAGATGAACTACCTCATCGCAAACCTCAAGACCATCAAGCTTATGTCATCAATACGGACGAAAGTCATCTCCCAGGAACTGACTGGTTTGCCGTCTACTTCCCTCATGGTGTGTGGACAATATTGTGTCTATTTTCTTCATCAACGCAGTCTTGGATATCCTTTAGAACATTTAGTGACTTATTTTGATCTTCACACTTCTAGAAGCGATGAGAAAGTAGATGGATGGTTTTGTGGCCATTATGGCTATCTTTTGTCTTTAGCTAGGAAACGTAGTGTACATCAATGGCCTCATGACTTCCATCAATGGAAATCTCACATGATTTCACAACCTTGTCAAAAATAATTTGTTTGATGTTAGTGTTACTTGTTAATTGTTAGTAGTTGATTGTTGGTTGAATAAAAAATGTTGTGTTTTGAAAAAATGTGTCTGTCGTTTGTTTTAAAAAAAAAAAAAGACTGTGAATATATGCTCTTTGACTTTCTCTCTATCCCTCATCATGACATTTGCTATCATAACGTTCCAACTCAACAAAAACCAAGTAGGGATATTTTCTATCGCGTCCGCACTTGAACCATATAAAGCGGTTTGGTCTCCAGTCTGGTCATCCACTGTTGACTCGTCAACCTATGAAGATGCCTTCCAGACTAGCCAAGCTGAACGAAGCTTACGTCAATTTACATCGTGTCAGGCTAAACCTGATACCTAAGCCTGAAGAGATAGAGAACGTCAGGATGTTATCCATAACCCAAGACCTGATAGAAGAGGTCTTCAGAGAGGAAATCAAGAAAGAACAAGAAGAATGGACAGAGAAGTACAGACTTCAGAAGCAGAGAGAACAGCAACAACAACAACAGCAGCAACAGCAAGAACCAGACAGAGGTTTTGTCGACTGCCGTGTGGACACCAAAGAGTTCTCCTTCTCCTTCCGCAGAAGCAGGCCGTATCGTATAGGAAAGCCTGCTCCCCATCAACAAAAAAACAGCCCTTTTCAGGGCTACCCCAATACTCTAGAAAAGACATACTAATTCAAATTGCCAAAACAAATTTCTGTGTGTGTGTGTGTGTGTGTGTGTGTGTGTGTGTGTGTGTGTGTGTGTGTGTGTGTGTGTGTGTGTGTGTGTGTGTGTGTGTGTGTGTGTGTGTGTGTGTGTGTGTGTGTATGTTTAAAAAAAAGAAGTGTATCTATAAGCACTTCGTTTCTTTTGTCAGTAAAAAAAAATCCACCCTTTGTTTCTCTGTCTTGTCAAATCGTGCATGTCTGTGTTTGTAAGTAAAAAAGTCCACGGTAGTGTCTCTTTTAGGTCCGCGCGTTTGATGTTTTGTTTTGGGTTATGGTAAGTTTTGGTGAAAGGGATGTTTTCCTTCACGTTCGTGATCCAGGAATATAAAGCAGAGCACTCGCCAGTCTGGCTACCATTGTTGACTAGTCAACTTAAAAGAAGATGAGCAGACTACAAAAACTGTTGGAACTCTAGATACACCTGGAGCATGCCAGGCACCTTCTAGATGAGTTGGCTATGGAGGCGGTACAGGAGGAAGCCAGGTTAAAAGAAGAGAAGGAAACAAAAATGAAGGAAGAAGAAGAAGAAAAGAAGAGAGGGATCCTGCCTCATCTCATGCTAAGACTTGTCTGTGAGGTCAAACCTGAGGTGAAGACGCCTACACAACCACTACCAACACCGCAGCCACTACCAGTACCACAACAACCAAGAGCCTCTGTCCCTCAAATTGAAAATTGGGGGGAGGAGGCCTTGGATGAGTTGAAGAGATAGCGGCAAGAGTGGGAGCCGCAGCTTCAGCAACATCATCCCAGGATGTGAAATAGAAGAAGGAGGGAACAAGTGTTCACTATCCCTCAGACTGAAGACTGGAATAATGAAGCCAGTCAAGCTCCCTCAGCGCTCCCAACCACACGCATCAATTGGGAGCAGGACTGAAGCCGACGTTGCGTATGTGGGGCCAGACCTGGTAGGTGCCACCATTAGCCAGGTGCAGTTGGAGTTCCAAAAAAAAAAGCTCTTCTCAGAGCTAACGAAATCTCTAGAAAAGAGAGACAATTCAAGTTGCCAGTTTGTGTGAATGTAGAGTAGTGTGATTATAAACACTCACTCCTTTACTGTTGTGTGTGTTTGTGTGTGTGTGTGTGTGTGAGTTTCTTATCTTCCTTCGTTTGTGTGGATAGTAAATATGGTGTGTTTTATGCATTCGCGTCCGTTTGTGTGGATAGTATAGTGTGTATGTTTTATGCATTCGCGTTGGTTGGTGTGGATAGTAGGTATGGTGTGTTTTTTCTTCTCTTTCCGTTTGTGTGGATAGTATATATGGTATGTTTTATGCATTCGCGTTCTTTTGTGTGGATAGTATATATGTGTGTGTGTTTTATGCGTTCTCGTCCGTTTGTGTGGATAGTAGATATGGTATGTTTCATGTGTTTTCGTTCATTTATGTGGATAGTAGATATGGTATGTTTTATGCATTCGCGTCCGTTGGTGTGGATAGTAGATAATATGTGAAGTGAGCGCAAGGGATGTTTTTGTTCACGTCCGTGCTTGACGTATATAACGCGGAACGCTAGTCAACACCTATCAAGATGGAAGTATTTAACCAATTAAAAGACAGTTGGTATTGGATGATCGATGGATCATACGTACTGGATAGGCTTGAAAAGGAATGGAGGTTCCCAGTCAGCCAAGACTTAGTGACCAGACTGAAAGTAGCCAGTTTTGAATTACAAGGGATGATAGTGGAGGAAGCGGAGAAGTTGAGATGCTTCATACAACTTAAATATGTAAGAGTGGGAACTTTGAAACAGGTGATTGATATTGTTATACAAGTCAGATGTTATTTGGAAGACATATTCCATTTAACCGAGTGGCCTTCTGTCAAAAATGGCTTAGACGGCGTAAAGAAAGAAGAAGAGATTATGAAAAAGGTAATGGGAGAAGAGGTGAAGAAAATAAAAGAGATATGGACAAAAGAGAGAAAGGAGAAGGAAAACCAAAAAAAGAAAGAGGACTTTGAAAGACTGAACATTAACTGGATGAAAATACAGAAACAATTTAGAGACATGGGATATCCAGACGGGATTCCATACGAAGAAAAGAAAAAGACGAAGATAGGAATCATTGGAAAATTAAGAAGCTGGTGGAAGAACTGGAGACAATAGAAGCAAAAACCAATGGCCCTTTTCAGGGCCACTCCACTACCTCGAAAAGATTCATTCTTTCTTGCCTAAAAAAAATTTAAAACATGCTATACTATCCACTGACACGAACGCGAATGCATAACACTTTGTATAGAAATGAAACAAGTTGCATGACGTCACGGTACTTGCTACATTGTTGCAAGTGTCCAGTACCGTGACGTCACCCTTCCTGTTCCATTCCTCTTGTCGCTATACAAAATTCCCATATGCCCCAAACAGTCCCAGGCTGTTTTTTTGTCCCTATAAATCTGTGCCCCAAACAGTCCCAGGCTGTTTTTCCTTCTTTGGCCTCATATGCCCCAAACTATCCCACTACACTACTTACACTGTTACGAAACATACCTTTCGAGATGGCTATTGTGGTAAATTTCCCGTAGAACCTTTTAAACTCTATCTAATATTTGGCCCGTAGACACCTCGAATCGCTTGATCCTATTTAACACGGATCCAGTAGACACCTCGATTTGTTTCACCCTATTTAACTTGGGGCTCCTTAGAGAACCGCGAATCGTTTGACCTTACGACGACATGGAACCCCGTAAAAACTTCAAGTGCCGTCCTCTACTACTTGCTTAAGTCAGTATTTAGGTGAGGATTATATACTAACTTTAATGATTCAGTACAATTCATTTTATTCCAATGATACCTGATCTGGCCATTGTTCTAGACCCGCAAGACTAGCGAGCGCATTCAATATAAAAATGAATGTGTTGTACCGGTTCCGTTCTTCCAAATCGGGAAGCAATATCCTTTTCACGCTAAACATAGATAACATATATTCGTTTGAGAACCGTATCCGAGTAATACGTGTCTTCTGCATTGCTTTTTTAATCATAGTTTTCGTTGGTTCTTTCTAGAGTTGTGCTTTGTGATACATTCTAAAAGTTATTATCAAGATGATCTTGTAGGTACTGCAAGTTTCTTGAAAATATAAATTCCTAAAACAAATCTTGGAACATCTGCCAGACCCACTATATAAAAAGTAATAACTTTGAGGTTTTACCCAAACATATACATCCGGAAAGCAAACGAAAGAAATATCACTCAAGAAGCTCATGCAGCTCAATGTTCGTTCCCCCGGCTTATACTTTGCCCCTCATCCCTCCAAAAACAGAAGCAAAACAAAAAGAAACAAACCCAGATGCAATACAAGCGTGACAGTTAATATGGTTGAATAACCTTGATGACAGGATTAAGCTGATAACGGGTATCCTCGTACAAAAGCCGAAACTAAGGTTCTTGACCTGAGTACAAAGTTTTTGTGATTCTTTTGACCCTAACGCCAAATGCCGAGTTCGAAGTCGTCAATAACCTCGGTTTGAGAACCCAAACCACCGCTGACGCTCGAGTGGACAAGAACAGACATGAAAGAACATATCGAGTGTTGATGCGCCATATTTTTGTTGCGATATTAACTCGAATTGTGAGGGTGAGCAGACTCAGAACAGATGAAAACGTGTTCTAGGCGCTTGGACGAGAATCTTAAACAGGAATAAGACGTATAATGACATTTAATAAACATTTTTAAAGGGTACCTGAAAATGTATGATCGCTATTACTTCAAACGAGTAGGAAGGGAATCCTGAATTTCGATTACGAAGCTCTGTTACGTAAAAGCAGTGCTACATGAACAGAGAGCATGAAACTCAATCGACGGTATACTGGGAATGGCTGACTGTTCTATCAGCTCTATCTAGCCAAGTTCATTGACCTAGACAAGATAACCACATAGACGGGGCCACATTTAGTTCTCTGGTTAAATGCCATTCCAACCTACCTACATACCTGCCTGCCTGCCTACTTACCTACCTACACATGCAGACAGACAGAAACAAGCCACATACATGCGGACAGACAGAGCAAAATAAGATAGACTCTCTGACAAACATGCATGATTATTCTTGTTATTAGCTGGGGTTCTAAAACCGAAAATGTTACAAATGCATGCTCAACTTAAATATTGGTTGTATTGTTTATGTAATTTCACGCTTACTTCCAGTATTACTTTTCAGTAAGTGATTTTCTATTAAATCCGTATTGTGTCACAAAAAAGACGCAATTAGGCAAGGACATAAAATTGTGCACGACTGTAAGGAACAAATATTAAACAGTTACGGAGAAACATTGTTGATTTCTATCAAAGGCAAGCCATTATAAAAAAGAGCATTTTCTTTTATAATAAAATCACTTTATAATTTGTCCAAATTAGCAAATTATTTTCCAAACATAAACTAGAAAAGTGTTTATTGGGCACAAAACTCCCACCTGTAGGTATTAAATGAGAAGAAACTTTTATTCAGTCAACGGAATGTTCATGCAATCAATTGTTCTGGCATACATATATATATATATATATATATATATATATATA
>JAECUM010045835.1:0-38290 GCA_016617855.1 Megalonaias nervosa
ACAAATAAGCATTACTCCGATTTATAAATATATTTTTTTCTGTTGTATCAGTAATTATAAAATCGAGTTCAGCATCGTCCATAATCAATCTTGTACAGTGTCTTTTATGATCATAGGCTCCTCCTTGAGTAAATTTACCAATTATCCTTCTACCAAGATCTTTTGCAAGTTTTTCATCATGCTCGTCTCTGCATTTACGTATATTATTAGTAATTTTAATAATGTCATCTTCATTAAGATCAGGAAATTCTTTCCTGGCATCATCAGTATTAAATCTATTTGGTTTTGGTAACCAAATTTGTTTCTGTGGACTATACGATATAATGGCCTCACTCACCTGTAAAGATATTAAAATTCCAACATCAAGCATATATCGCAATAGTACTATTGGAACCCAACATCGCTCTGAAAAATGTCTCCCAAACCAAGTATAAGTAATCGGATGGAGATTTTCTGCAAATTCGAATGATTCTACATGAGCAAATCCTGTTAAATCAAAATCTGGTAAATGTCCGTTTATTGCAACCCTGGTCATCTCGTGTGATGGATGTCCGAATCTCTTAAAGTATTTACAACATTCTCCGTATCCAAGAAAACTTCCAGGATAACATGCCACCATATCGACGGATATAATGTCACTATAGTTGTATTTAGTATTCCATAATCCTCCGTGTCCATATTCTACGCAACTTTTATGAATATCCTCAAGAAATTCCGATCGTGTTGGTTTCCATAAATTTTTCTTCTGAGCGAAATGAACTGCTACGGATGGAACTGTAAAACAATTATTTAATAATTGTCTAATTTTGACATCGTCTGAAGTATATTTCAGCGCAAGATTTTCCATTTCTACATTAAGAGATTCTGTACGGTAAATATCACCATTAGGCCGTACAAACTGATCATAATGATCATATTCCGAACTCTGAAATAACCAAACAGACACAGGGTCACTTTTACTGATATTTCTGATAAAATCAAATATATGACCATCATAAAATTTAACTTTTCTATCTCGTGGAAATACTGTTACTGCTGAGGTCCATGCGTGCGAATTATGATCAATAATATCTGTTGGAGCTCCATTTTTTGTGTATTTTGGTTTATATAAAATCTCTCCTGTCAGCGTTTTTACCGTTATTGGAAATCTTAATTTCTTTTCTAGTTCAGCGACATCTTTAATAGATGCTCCGGTATCTTTAACTGATTCTGTCCAAGTATTTATTTTTTTTACGTCGTAAATCTGTTAAACCATTACCACGTATCGCGTTTGTAAAATGTTCTGTAACTCGTTCAGCTACACAGTTTATTCTTGATTCTGACAATTTCATAGGTTTTAGATCCCCGACGTCGGGTTTATTATTCAACGGAAATATTCCATATACAACTGCAGTTGCTGGATAACTCTGTATATAATATATCTTATCAACACCAGTCAGTATTCCGGGTTTAGATTTATTATTTAAGAGAACAGTATTATTTCCTGATTGTATGTGTACTGGATCGCGTTTGTCACGAATAATCCAAATATCTTCTTTTGTATTTACAATAAATTTTATTAAAATAAAATATTTTTGATCATCAAGGTGATTAATAATTACCTTTCCTCGTTTGTCATTCATAATATTAGTAACATTTCCGACTCTGAATGTTGACCATACATGAGCAGCGCCATCGTCACGAAATTCATTTTTTGCTTCACGAATACGTTCGGTTATATCCTCATCCGTTAATGCCAGATCTTGCATCAAAGTACTAAATTTATATTCTGATAGTCTGTCAAGATCAAATCTGGATATCTGAGATTCAATTGCCGATAATTCCTCCATATAATTAAGACAAGTATTTAAATTAAAATTTTAGTATATATATATAATGATTGAAACAAAGAACAAATGTGTTTGGCTCAGAATTGGATATATTTCTCTTTGTAATAAACCGTGCGTGAACAAATACTGCGGATATCATGCACAAAGTATCAAAAATGGAAGTACAGGACCAATACCGTGTATTCAGTGTGGTGTTGGAGTCAGAGGAAAAACGCAATTGTGTCTAAAATGTGGCGGAAAAAAATACAGGGAATTAAAACGATATTATGACAAAAAAAAATAATACTGACTCTCCTATAAAGACAGAAGAAGATTATCTGGTCAGATTTCAAAATAATGATTTAGACAAATAATATTATTATATAAAATGACTCAGACAAATCAGACTTATGATGAAATGATCGACAATGATATTATAAGAGAATTAAGAAAAAAAGCATTTCGTAATAAATATGAATTTGTGAAACATCCAGTATATCCAAATTATGAAGCATCCCGAGATGGTGTGATCAGACACTGTAGATTGAAAAAACCAGTCGGTAATATTAATAAATTTGGTTATTTTAGATTTAATATTGGAAATAAAAATTATTTATCAAGTAGATTCATCTACGAATGTTTTCGTGGAGTAGTTGAAAATGGACTTGTAGTTGACCACATTGATGGAAATCCCAAAAATAATCGGTTATCTAACCTACAGGCTATTACACAGAGTCAGATTAATACACGTGGAAATACTGGAAAATGTAAAAAGTTTGCAAGAAGATCTATTAAATCCATAAATACAGAAACAGAACAGGAAATAACTTTTCCATCAATTAATGCGGCTGGAAAATATTTTGGCATACATCCACAATCAGTACAATGTGTCGCGAATAAATTATACAAATCAGCATATTCAATAAAATACGATCAGTGGATAATATTTGAATATATCTAATTCTGTACTCTTAATAAATAAATTGTATATAGTTCGACTCTATATTTTACCATGAGTACCTTCACCGTCGCTGCTCTCGGTGTCACTCTCATTTTTGACAGAATCAAATAATATAATCTTTCTTAATTGCATTACACGATTATCCACGATCTTCTTTTTCTCGTATTCACGAGATAGTTCGGATCTAATATTTTCGATCGAACGTGCAAGAGGCGCAAATAGCTTTACCTGTTTTTCATTTACCATCGCCAAGGATTCTAACATAGACTGATAAATTGATTTTACGAATTTATAATTAGATGGTAATGTGTATTTATTGTCAGTTTTTCTTTGTTTTAATATTTCATAATCATATAATATTTTTTCAGGATCGAGATTATCAGATATATTTATTCCGTTATGTTTTAATTTTTTAATAGCAGAAATAATATCATTTATATTTTCTTGGTTCATATATATAATAATATTTCTCTAAAATAAAATAACATCGTTCCGAATACTGTCGACACTCGTCAGCCATAGGAATCGAACCACGGTTGTCAGTATCATAGTTGCAACAACTATACCACTGAGCCATTTTCCGATTCATACATATAGACGTTTTAAAATTATTATGTAGTAATTATACCCAATAAATTTTAATTTTCTGTCAGATTTCAGAAATCTAGCAGATTTCAGAAAATCTAATATATTTTCCACAGAAAAAATAATAAAATAATAATTTCTAACAGATTTCAGATTTTTACAAATAATAATATTAATAATAATTTCTGACAATTTTCAGAAAATCTAACAGATTTCAGATTTCTACAAATAATAATATTGATAATAATTTCTAACAGATTTCAGAAATCTAGCAGATTTCAGAAAATCTAATATATTTTCCACAGAAAAAATAATAAAATAATAATTTCTAACAGATTTCAGATTTCTACAAAATAATAATATTAATAATAATTTCTGAAAATCTAACGGATTTTCCACAGATTTCATGATTTTGTCAGGCCTCATTTACAAATATTATAGATAAAATTAACAAAATCTACAAATAATAATAATAATAATAATAATAATAATATTTTCTGACAGTTTTCAGAAAATCTGTTAGATTTTCCACAGATTTTGTTAATCAGTCGGGTAATTATACCCGGCAGATTTCAATTTCTGATGAATTTTATAATTTAGTCGTGTAATTATGCCCGACGGATTTCAATTTCTGATGAATTTTATAATTTAGTCGTGTAATTATACCCGACGGATTTCAATTTCTGATGAATTTTATAATTTAGTCGTGTAATTATACCCGGTGGATTTCAATTTCTGATGAATTTTCACAGAAAAAATAATAAAATAATAATATTTATAGATTTTTCACAGATTTCCACAGAAAAATAATAATAATTTCAGAAAATCCAACAGATTTTTCACAGATTTCCACAGAAAAATAATAATAATTTCAGAAAATCTAACAGATTTTTCACAGATTTCAGAAATCTAGCAGAAAAAAATAATAAAATAATAATATTTTCAGATTTCTGCCAGAATCAGCAATTATTTTTCCCTTATTATATTAGGAAATATTTAATCTGACGTTCTACGAGCGTATATATAAATTAATATTAAGAGATTCTTGTCTTAGATCCAAAATGTTTCCTGCCTGGTCAGTGAGTTTGAAATTTATTCTTGTCAGAAATGAATTATGAACTCTCAGGTACACGGGGTTAATTGGTTCAGACACAATTAACCAACCGGGGGGGGGGTCTTTAGGGCTAAATGAATATAGTATATACCCCTGTTCCGCAGTGCCACTGCGGTGATTAGATTTTGAAAGATCTACTTGATAACTGTCATCAATTACGTCACATACCAGATTGACTGCAATTGTTGTTGTTATATTAACAATACCGGGTGATATATGTCGACCACCACCGTGTGGATCATTATTATATTTAAGAATGGTTGGTGTAGGTATTAATTTTTTCCATGAATCACATATTCTTTTAAATTGTTCATCAATAAGATCATTAACTGATTTCTTTAGCTCTTCAGAGTTAAATCCAGGAATTATAAATGTTGATAGTTGTTCTCGCGTAATTCCGAAATGTTTTAGAAATACTGTTGTGAACAGAAGATTTGATCTAACACCTCGAGGTGGACCGTCTTCATTAACTATATATAAATCTTTATATCGTCTATCTGCTAATATGTTCACTAATCTTTTTTCTCTGTTAACAATAATATCATTCATGAAATCTAGGTCTGAAGCAACTTGATTCAAATGTTGTATTGCTTCAATTATTTGATTTTTTAAGTCATCGTTGTAGGAAGTGCTAATGCTGGAAAATAAATTTCTTAGATAATCAAGTATACGTCCGTGTTCAGACTTAATTGTATTAGCATATGAATTTATTTCATCAACATCAAGTACTATTATTTTACCTTTTTTACCATCAACTATTTTTGTAAAATGGGTTTCTGTTTTATCTATATAATGTACAACTCCATCACCAAAATATCGTCGCCATGGGTAAGCATTTATTTCTGTTCGATATTCTGGATATTTTATAAATTTTTTAACATCTATGACAAAATCAGATCTCTGTGGTTCTGGTGGTCCTTGATAAACCGGTGGATATTCAGGCCAACCTAATACTGATCTAATCGAACTTTGATAAATATCTACGGAGTAATCAGGGGAATTTATTTCAATAATCGCAGATAGTGTTGGTTCGTAGACAGTAATTGCTATTTTTGATTCTTTTCCTGTGATGGATTTAATTCTGCGTTGGAACTCATCATTAATCTGTTCTATTTGATAACTGCCCGTTGGAATAGAAACTATTTGCCAATCAGGAGTTCCATCAGGTTTATTCTTATTAGCAAATATTAATGAATTATTTGGTTGTAGTCCACCAAATGGTTTTGATCTAATGTTGGGCCAACTATAATAAACTCGCAATTGTGCTAATGCTATTTCTTTTGCAGGAATTGCGGTTGGAAAATTGACACTAAACTCAGGATTGGTCGAACTTAACGATATCATCGTAGTTTTTGACGGAGTTGTATTAGTGACGATCTGCTGAAGTAATTCCCTGTCTGTCATTATTATTATTGTTGTTATTTAATTCATTAAAATCATTTGCGATCACCTTAAAAGCATCATCATAAGTTTTCATCATCATCGAGAATTCAGTATCAGATATTTCACCATCACTAACACACGAAGAAATATATAAAGATAATTTAGAACATGCCTCTACCACTGTGTGTAATTTAATCATATAATCGTGCAATTTAGCATTTGTACAAGTATGTATCTTTTTGGTTATAATACCTAGAACACCAGCAATAGTCGTTGATGCTGAAACAATAATGGTTATAATAGTAGGTGCTGTCATCGTCAATGTTGATAATAATAATCCTGTTCCAGTAATAACAGCAGAAACCGAGTAAACAACTACATCGATGACAACTATACGTCTTTTGTATTTTTTTATTTTCGTGTTATAATAGTCGATAAAATTATTTAGTTTAGTCAGACGTTCACATACTTGATTGCATCTGTAAAGTTGAACGTCAATGCGAGACTGAGGTTGATCCATTATTATTATATTAAGTGATTAATTGCGGTGTTTCAACCACAAATTCCATATGCCACCAATAAGGCTCTGAGTTTTTTTTTTGATCATATATTCTCAGTATAAATGTTTCTTCAACATCTTTTCTTAACAATATAGATACAACTCCAGAGAGAGAATCAGTTGAATGACGCAATATATATCTGTTAATTATAGCAAATCTTTCATCACTAAATACGGACAGCCTGTAAATACCAGTAATTTCTGCGGTATATTTGATAGTATTATTTTGTGGTGTCCATGTTGATTGTCCTGATGCTACTGTGTATACGATATTTTTAATCGAACTGTGGGGGATTATATATCGATTTATTTTTTTATTAATTTCAATAATATCACTTTCTAAACTAAATTTTTCTCTATTTAATGTATAAAGTTTTGCTTCTATATCAATTAATTTTTTATTAATATCATCAAGTTTTATATCAACATTTGATGGGTTTCCAAAAAAATCATTTTTAAGTTTGTTTATGTTTCTGTGAAAACTTAAAAACGTATTCACGTGACTAAGAAATTCATTTTTGAGTGCTGTTATTTCATTACTGATTGGAACTTCCTTATCATCGACGTATTTTTTATTAACTGCATCAAAATCTGTCTCTGGTCTTCTGAGATTAGTAATGCTGTTGTTATTCATATCGAGAAATGCGCGCATTATACCGCGGTTGGTCAATACGTACTTAGATTCTTGATCGTCGACATATTTCTTTGTTGCCGCATCTGCATCTGCGGTTGGATTTCCAATGTCAGTGATTTTATTCTGATTCATATTAATGTCTCCGGTAAATACATCGCCGGATTTCTTAATATAATTACTGAGTGATGTACCAGAATCTTGTATTTTACCTTGATCGGCAAAAATAACTATATTATCAGCGACTGCAGTTGGAATTCTTATAAGAACATCTGGTAGTTGTATATTACTTGTTTTTAATCGTCCTTCCTTATCCTGAAAAACAACTACTTCATTTTGATCCACACTTGCGAGATTTAATAAATCATCAATTTCATTTCTGAGTTGATCAAGAGTTGCATACTTAGATAAATCAGCCTGCTGATGACCTCTACGGGAAGATCTTCCATAAATATCCACCATTATATTTACTAATGTCTGTTTAAATATGACGTCGTAGTATATTCATGTACAACTTTGTGGGTGGTTTTTGTTGATTTTGATATAGCATCAAGTACATTAAGTACTTCTCGACCACATATTGGTGGATCGGTTAATGTTTGTGTAGGTAATGTTGAATACCATATTGGAATACTTTGATAGCAACTAATATACTTTAAGAATTCTTTTGGTGGAGCTAGACCATATGAATCAAAATAAATAATTCCACGTGGATCAATTGCATATCCGACCCAATGCGTGCCTGGACCAGAATTTTTATCGAGATTAATAATACCTGTTTCAATATTATTTGGTTGTTTTGGTAATTGATCACGCATGAAAACACCTCTAAAATTTTTTATTTTTAATTTTTTAGCAGCATCTAGTAAATCAAAATTGGACATAGGAGATATCAGTAAATTGTCCCTGGTAATCTTAGGCCTTTTCCGTACCATGAATGTGGAGTCCCTGGTAATCTTAGACCCCTTCCCTTTTTTTTGATTCCCTTTCCTGTTGCTTTCTTTAATGCCATTCCAGCAGCAGTTCCAACAGCATCTAATGCAGCTGCTTTTGCAACAGCTGGGGCTGCAGCGGCAATTAATGCTGGTATAGCAGCAAGAAGTGGAAATATACCACCCGTCTTAATTATATCTTTAATGGCACCTGCAGAAAGATTAAGTTTTATACCTTTATTTGATTTTTTTGCTTCATTGAAATACCCGAGCTGACGTTCTGTAAGAGATAATTTATTTGAGCCGCTCATCTGATCTTTCTTTAGCAATATTTTTAATCCACAATTATTTTTTGATGCTGATTGTATCCTTTTAATCTCACCAGGAGTCAGACTAACACTAACATTATTATACGACATTATAATATTCATAAATAATCTAATTACATGTTTTCTACTGGAGCATCAACAACTCTCATTCGTCCACCAGCACCTTCAAGTAACATCGATTTATCGCTGAGTATGACAGCAATTGCCCTGTAATTGGCAATAGTTCCAATATCTCTATTAACATGAGCTCGAAAATGTATATCGACTACAGATTGTCTGGTTAAATCTAAATGTTCGAGCGAAAAATAATAAATTGGGTATAAGGTTGTAAAATCCAATTGTGATATTTGTAAACCAGCATCAACATTTTGATCACGTCCCATGAACGTCATTAAACGGTGATATACACGTGCTACATGATTTTGATCGAAATTCAGTAAAATATCTTCGGATGGTTCTTGATGTCCATTTATTCTTAGAGAAACTTCGGAAACACCAAGATTATCAAATATCATAATACTACGTGTTTGATCATCCACCCGTGCAGCATCTTGAAATGCAATAAATATATGTCGTGGTGCAGAAACACCTTGCTGTGATGCTATTTGCCACGTACATAAACCATTAATATTACTCTGAACAACATCTGTGGTCATTGTTAACCACGATAATGCTGATTTACCACCTTGATTCATAAAAGAGAGTAGACGATCTTCTTCAGTTATTGATGGGGTCATCACCGGCATCCACAATGAAAATTTTGTAAGAATTACTTTGCCAGGATCACCAATGGGTCTCCATAATGCATCGTTGTCGGTTGCTTTTCGTACAAGTACAACTGTATGTTTAGCTCCGAAAATGACTTTTCTGACATTTCTACAGAATCCAAAGATATGTGACAATGGAATTGAACATGAAAACGCTCTTCTTTCACCACGCAACATTGCTCGACCTGCTGCAAATCCTAAATTAAATTCTGGATTAGCACCATGAACCACAGGCCACAAGTCAGCGTCAGCGTTGTTGGCATTATTTCTCGGTCGTCTTATATTATATTGTCCGTTATCAGGGTAGTTAGAAGTATCCTTTACAAACATCATTGATGGACCAGTTGATCTTGAATAATCATCACTATATCTTGCAAGACCAAGTATTGTTGTTGCAACGTCGACGTCCTTCTGAATAGATTCAATATTTTTCCGTCAATCATGTATGTTGCACTGTCAAATAATGCCATAATACCATTATTAACAAAACCAACCCTAACATCGTCTCCATATGCTACTGGTGCTGCAGGATTAGCAATATTTAAAATTTCACCTTCGACTTCGATAAATGCTTCAGCGGGTAAGAAATATCTACTTGTATCCTGAACCTGTAGTTCGATTCGTCCACGCTGATCTGGAATTCGTGCGTCGTAAGAATAATACTGATAATCACGCACAGACTCATCTTTAAGTACTGGTGCGTCCATGTCAAATGCGGGATCAGATATACGTTTGAACATCTTTATTATATTTATTATCGTCTAAAACGAAGATTACTTCGGGAAGTGAGACCACTTCCTGCTATCAGACTAGAGGTTATATTTTTTTCTTTTTCTGATAAAGGCACATCAGCCAACTCTGCTAGTTTTTGATTAGCAACTTGATTTATTATTTTACTGACATTTGCAGGCATTACTTCTGTACTAGGTAATTTTACTGGTTGAGGTCGGACCGCAGGTCTGCGTATTAATCGTGTTAATCTATCTTTAATCGCTGAAAATGCTTTACCAGCAACATTACCAACAGCACCAATACCTTTTTCACGAACAACATCAATAGCTTTCATTCCCAGTTGCTTTGCAATCGGTATTGCTTTTGGGGCTATCCTTCTAAATAGACCCTGAACAACATCACCTAGTCCATTTCCGTAGGTTGTCTTGTATACTGGTAATCGTGAATTTATTACCCTGACCATAGTTGATCCACGTTGAGTACTATGTACGATCATTTTATTATAGTAATTGTATTTAATTACATACTCAGTCGCTGTAGTAGTCATCGGCAATTTCATTAATAAGAGACTGATAAACATCAACGTCCATGATACCACCGGTAAATAATCGTCTGCAAATATCAGCTGCTTCATTAATAATTTCTGGGGAATTATTACCAGCTCGTTTTCCTCCGATTAGAATTTCTAATCGATCGACATCAGCAAGGATATTGTTAGGACAAGTAATAAGACCACTTCCTAAACCACTTCCAATTACACCGGGAGCGTCTTGAAATTCTTCTTCTTCCTCTTCACTTGCTTTCGATGATGTTATTTTCTTTGGTGTAGGAGATAGAACTGGTATTTGTGATTTTGGTGCTGTTTGTTTTGAAGGTTGTTTACTTTGTTTTTTCTCCTTTTCTAATTTGATTAATTTATTAATTTTACTAACATAATCCTGATATAGTGGATCATTCTCGTTAATTCGTTCAACATCCATAAATATGCGATATAAATATTTTTGCCATTGTTTACTGTTTTTAATATCTTTAGCGTATTCAGGTTTCATTAATTTATCTCTTCGACTAAAACCACCCAAAGCAAACTCAGCTAGTTGATCTAGGTTAAATTTTTTAAGGTAATTAATAATTTTTTCATCAAATTTATTTATCAGTTCAGCAGTACTTATTACATGACTCTTTTGTTCGGGGGTTGGTGCTTCAGCACCTCCAGGTTGATCTTCATCCTCGGGTATTTCCGGGACTGGCATCGCAGCAGCTATTTCGGCTGGAAGTTCTCTAAGAATCTTTTTTGTCTGTTTTGTTCTTTTTGCTATTTTTCCAGTTTCTTCAGAGGTTTTCTCTAACACAGGTTGAATACCTTTAGTGGTCTCAGTGATAGGTTTAAATAATTGTTTTGTATCCTCCTCAAATTCAACATGAGATTCTTGTCGTTGTTGTAATTGTTGCTTGACAGCATCACGAACAGGTAAATATTTTCTAATTGCTTCTAGTCTTTCTCGTGCTAATCTAGCTGAGTGTGGTTCTCCAATATTCATTATTAAATAATATTTATAATAGATATTTAATTGAATTTGAAATCACCAAAAATACTTAATAAAGCGCGATAACTCTGCTCCTCCTCTGCTAGAGAATTATTTCCCCTTTCTATGTATGTCTGTATGTATGCATGTTTGTCTGCATTTTAATTTATCAAAAATAATCAGTAGATCCCAGCGGTTACCCTTCAATGGAACCCCTCGATAGCCTGTGTGACTTTCATGGGGTCCTTACATTGTCATTCTCTCTCTTATGACTATTATGCGGCACACCCATGTTCTGTTTCTTTTGGCTAACACCCTTTCTGGATGTTTATTTGGGGGTTCTTCCATGGGGCAGAGAGCTCAAGGCATACTACTGATTATTTTAGGGGGGGGGTATTGCATAGACACACCTCCCGGCGAATTTCTAATCGACGAAAGTGAAATATTAGCAATTCAGAAGGCTGTCTAGGCATTGCGATTTCGATAAAACCCCCACGAAACCCCGGGGTAGAATCCAAAATGGAATCCGACCACGAGATACGTGGTGATTTATCGAAATCTCAGGGGATGCCTCCCCCCCCACACTTATTAAAAGACGTGGGCGACCCGGGGACCCGAACCCATCTCGGCGAGATCTGGGGTCGAACCGCAAACATCAGTATTAAAATTTCCAGCAACTTTAACATTGAGCTAACGAACTCGACTACAAATATATGTTTTAGAAATAATTATATGTGGTTATTGTGCAATAGCATTTGATATCTGATTTTACAAATAAATAAATATTTATAATTTTATTAAGATATTTTGCCATTATATGTATGAACCGATTAAAATGTATTATATTTAAAATTAAAACACGGAAATAAACTGCACACAAATACCTGGACTATCGATAAACACAACTATTGTTTGAACTACTACGTCACACGTCCTTGAAAAATCGGTACGCATACCTATCTCAGTACATATATTATGTATGACTCACTTCACACTGTATATACATGCAATAGTTGATCTGGATAAATTCATAGCAGCAGGGAGGGTGAACCCAGACATTTGGTAATGTAGGGTCCACCGCAGCAAGGGGGAGGGGGGGTGGACAGACATTTGGTAATGAATATGTTTGCCTGATGATTAAGACAAATGATTTCGCGGTACGGCAGTCGAACCCTACAGTTTGTCTTAATCATCAATGTAAAATTTTTCTCGAAACCAATTTGTAGGGTTCACCCTGCCTGCTGCTGCTTTTGAAAGTAGGCTAGTTTGCATCTTTAAAAATTACTTTAAAATCTGCCGTTATAATCAAGTAATGTAATAAGGGTACCATCCACTGAATGGAATGTAACCTTCTGATTTTAGCAAATCAAAACGATTTGAATGAGGCAGTGGAATATCATTGGAAAAGATCTATTGATTTTGCTTTCTTGTTGCTCCAATTCTGTTTGCATTTATTTCCGGAAGTATGTCATAGGCACCACAAATAGGAACGCTTTGTTGATATATGACCATTGATTGTATAACACCATTTCTTTCTTCATTTTTCTAACTTTGAACGAATTCCCAAACCGTCAGTGCTATACTGTAGTATTTGAAATCAATGCAAGTGTAGCGATTCATTTGAGAATCGTGTTAAACTTTTGTATCAGAAATAAGTTAGATCCAGGACAAACACTCAATATATTTCCGTACATGAATACATAAATGGGGTTACGAGGTAGGAATATCCCAGTCTGTGGAAACCGGTTTGTTATAGCACATATTTACACAACTAAACAAAGGCAAATATAGTGTTTTATAGCTGCTTCATTACTACAACGACATGTTGCTTTAATATTATGGTCAATAAAACAAAAGAGAGCTGCTGGCATAAGTTCTAAAGAGTAATGGGAATGTTATTCTTCTGAATATAAGGATTGATTGTATAATGTAATATATTTGTTTATATGTGTAACTTTGTTTGAAGTAATATCCAAATCTTGATTGCTATCCAGCAGTATAATAGATCTGTGCAAAATATATTGATTCATTTGCGACTAATATCCAACTTTTTCCATATAAACAAGTTGAAAGCGATTAACATCCAAAACACTTACCTGAATGCATATAGTTTCGTATCATTGGACCAATGCACACCTCAAACATTATAGTACGGTCTATTTCAATGAGTTATGATACACAGACATATATAGTGCATGAGAAATATAGCCATAGATAGCTTGTCGATAGCTGCAGTGAACTTTTGTTTTATTTGTATAGTTAATGCATTAAAGAAGTAATTTACTAAGTAAATCTGAAATACATTCCAAACAACAATATATTATTTCATTATTTTCATTTATTTACTATTATTAATCGATTCTATCATGTGATTAATTTTTACTTTTCTTTCTTTCCATTGTAACCTTCACAAAACAGAGAGTAAGTATTATGACTCCATAGTTTCTAATACACTTTTTAAATTGTCGTCTGAGACAACCAAAAAACCAATTGAAAATCTGATCAATTTCTCTTCACTTTCCCTGTTTAATAGTTTGGAACTCCGTCATGTAGACGAAGAAAGTTGATATTACAGGAAAGAAATAGATGCCAAGCAAATTATAGAGTCCTTGTAGGGTAAGAGTATTGAATGTAGGTTATTTTCTGCTTTAAATGAAATGATTTAAAATTGTACATTATAGTCAAGTAATTTAATAAGGATACCGTCCACCGAATTGAACGTCACACTCTGATTTTATGATATAAAGATGATTTGAATGAGGTAGTGGAATAGCACTTCAAAAAGATATATTGATTTTCCTTTCGTCTTGCTCTAATTTTGTTTGCATCTATGTCCGGAATTATCTCATACACATCAAAACTAGGAACGCTTTGTTGATATATGACGATTGATTGTGTAATGCCATTTCTTCCTTCATTTTTCTAACTTTGAATGAATTTCCAAAACGTGAATACTACAGAGCAGTTTTCGAGAACTTTGCAAATAGAGCGATTCATTTGAGAATGATACAGAATGTTTGTATCAGAAATAAGTTAGATCCAGAAAAAATACTCAGAATAATATATTTTCGTACTTGACTACATACACATGGTTACGAGGTAGGAATATCCCAGTCTGTGGTAACCAGTTTGTTATAGCACATATTTACACAACTAAAGAAAGACAAATATAGCGTTTTATAGCTGGTTCATTACTACAATGACATGTTGCTTTAATATTATGGTCGACGCAACAAAAGAGAGCTGCTAGCATAAGTTCTAAAGAGTAATGGGAATGTTATTCTTCAGAATATAAGGATTGATTGTATAATGTAATTTATTTCTTTATGTGTCTACCGTTGTTTGAATATCCAGATCTTGAGTGCTATCCAGCCGTATAATATATCACTGCAAAATATATCGATTCAGTTGCGACTAATATACAAATTTTTCCATATAAACAACTTGAAAGTGATTAATATCCAAAACACTTACCTGAATGCATATAGTTTCTGAAAAATGGACCAATGCATGCCTCAAAAGGTATCGAACGGTCAATTTCAAGGAGTTCTGATACACAGACAGATATATGTTGCATGAGATATATAGCCATAGATAGCTTGTCGATAGCTGCAGTGAACTTTAGTTTTGTTTGTATAGTCGATGCATTGAATAAGTAATTTACTAAGAAATTCTGAAATACATTTCAAACAACAATATATTATTTCATTATTTTCCTTTATTTACTATTATTAATCGATTCTATCATGTGATTAATTTTTACTTTTCTTTCTTTCCATTATAACCTTCACAAAACAGAGCGTAAGTATTATGACTCCATAGTTTCTAATACACTTTTTAAATTGTCGTCTAAGACAACCAAGAAACCAACTGAAAATCTGATACATTTCTCTTCACTTTCCCTGTTTAATAGTTTGGTACTGTGTCATGTAGAGGATGAAAGTTGATATTACAGGAAAGAAATAGATGCCAAGCAAATTATAGAGTCCTTGTAGGGTAAGAGTATTGAAAGTAGGCTATTTTCTGCTTTAAATGAAATGATTTAAAATTTCACCTTATAGTCGAGTAATGCAATAAGGGTACCGTCCACCGAACTGAATGTCACACTCTGACTTTATCATATAAAGATGATTTGAATCAGGCAGTGGAATATCACTTGAAAAAGTTATATTGATTTTCCTATCGGCTTGCTCTAAAATTTTGATTGCATCTAGTTCCGAAATAGTTATACACATCACAACTAGGAAAGCTTTGTTGATATATGACGATTGATTGCATAATGCCATTTCTTCCTTCAATTGTATCACTTTGAACGAATTTCCATACCGTGAGTTCTATATAGCAGTATTCAAAAACCTTGGAAGTGTAGCGATTCATTTGAGAATCATATCAAACATTTGTGTTAGAAATAAGTTAGATTCAGGAAAAAATACTCAATATAATATATTTCCGTTCTCGAATACATAATTTTTGTTACGAGGTAGGAAACCCTAGCATATGGTAACCAGGTTGTTATAGCACATATTTACACAACTAAACCAAGACAAATATAGCGTTTTATAGCTGGTTCATTACTACAATGACATGTTGCTTTAATATTATGGCCGATACAACAGAAGAGAGCTGCTGGCATAAGTTCTAAAGAGTAATGGGAATGTTATTTTTCAAAATATAATGATTGATTGTATAATGTAAATTATTTTTCTATTTTTCTACCTTTGTTTTAAGGTAATATCGAAATCTTGGGTGCTGTCCAGCAGTATAATAGCTCTCTGCAAAGTATATCGATTCATTTGCGACTAATATCCAACTTTTTCCATATAAACAAGTTGAAAGTGATTAATATCCAAAACACTTACCTGAATGCATATAGTTTCGGAAAAATGGACCAATGCATACCTCTAAAACTATTCAATGGTCAATTTCAACGAGTTATGATACACAGAGACATATGTGGGGTATGAGATATATAGCCATAGATAACTTGTCGATAGCTGCAGTGAACTTAATTTTATTTGTATAGTCGATACATTGAATAAGTAATTTGCTAAGTAATTCTGAAATACATTCCAAAGAACAATATATTATTTCATCATTTTCATTTATTTACTCATATCATTCCCATCTATCATATGATTAATTTTTCCTTTTCTTTCATTCCACAATAACCTACGTAAAGCAGCGGGTAAGTATTATGAATCCATAGTTTCTAATACACTCTCTAAATTGTCGTCTACGACAACCAAGAAACGAATTGTAAATCTGATACATTTCTATTCATTTTCCATGTTTAATCATTTGGAACTCTATCGTGTAGACGAAGAAAGTTGATATTATAGGAAAGAAATAGATGACAAGCAAATTATAGAGTCCTTGTAGGGTAAGGCTTTTGAAAGTAGGCTATTTTGCATCTTTAAAAATTACTTTAAAATCTGCCGTTATAATCAAGTAATGTAATAAGGGTACCATCCACTGAATGGAATGTAACCTTCTGATTTTAGCACATCAACACGATTTGAATGAGGCAGTGGAATATCATTGGAAAAGATCTATTGATTTTGCTTTCTTGTTGCTCCAATTCTATTTGCATTTATTTCCGGAAGTATGTCATAGGCACCACAAATAGGAACGCTTTGTTGATATATGACCATTGATTGTATAACACCATTTCTTTCTTCATTTTTCTAGCTTTGAACGAATTTCCAAAACGTCATTGGTATACTGTAGTATTTGAAATCAATGCAAGTGTAGCGATTCATTTGAGAATCGTGTTAAACTGTTGTATCAGAAATAAGTTAGATCCAGGACAAATACTCAATATATTTCCGTACATGAATACATAAATGGGGTTACGAGGTAGGAATATCCCAGTCTGTGGAAACCGGTTTGTTATAGCACATATTTACACAACTAAACAAAGGCAAATATAGTGTTTTATAGCTGCTTCATTACTACAACGACATGTTGCTTTAATATTATGGTCAATAAAACAAAAGAGAGCTGCTGGCATAAGTTCTAAAGAGTAATGGGAATGTTATTCTTCTGAATATAAGGATTGATTGTATAATGTAATATATTTGTTTATATGTGTAACTTTGTTTGAAGTAATATCCAAATCTTGATTGCTATCCAGCAGTATAATAGATCTGTGCAAAATATATTGATTCATTTGCGACTAATATCCAACTTTTTCCATATAAACAAGTTGAAAGCGATTAACATCCAAAACACTTACCTGAATGCATATAGTTTCGTATCATTGGACCAATGCACACCTCAAACATTATAGTACGGCCTATTTCAATGAGTTATGATACACAGACATATATAGTGCATGAGAAATATAGCCATAGATTGCTTGTCGATAGCTGCAGTGAACTTTTGTTTTATTTGTATAGTTAATGCATTAAAGAAGTAATTTACTAAGTAAATCTGAAATACATTCCAAACAACAATATATTATTTCATTATTTTCCTTTATTTACTATTATTAATCGATTCTATCATGTGATTAATTTTTACTTTTCTTTCTTTCCATTGTAACCTTCACAAAACAGAGAGTAAGTATTATGACTCCATAGTCTCTAATACACTTCTTAAATTGTGGTCTGAGACAACCAAGAAACCAATTGAAAATCTGATCAATTTCTCTTCACTTTCCCTGTTTAATAGTTTGGAACTCTGTCATGTAGACGAAGAAAGTTGATATTACAGGAAAGAAATAGATGCCAAGCAAATTATAGAGTCCTTGTAGGGTAAGAGTATTGAATGTAGGTTATTTTCTGCTTTAAATGAAATGATTTAAAATTGTACATTATAGTCAAGTAATTTAATAAGGATACCGTCCACCGAATTGAACGTCACACTCTGATTTTATGATATAAAGATGATTTGAATGAGATAGTGGAATAGCACTTCAAAAAGATATATTGATTTTCCTTTCGTCTTGCTCTAATTTTGTTTGCATCTATGTCCGGAATTATCTCATACACATCAAAACTAGGAACGCTTTGTTGATATATGACGATTGATTGTGTAATGCCATTTCTTCCTTCATTTTTCTAACTTTGAATGAATTTCCAAAACGTGAATACTAAAGAGCAGTTTTCGAGAACTTTGCAAATAGAGCGATTCATTTGAGAATGATACAGAATGTTTGTATCAGAATTAAGTTAGATCCAGGAAAAATACTCAGAATAATATATTTTCGTACTTGACTACATACACATGGTTACGAGGTAGGAATATCCCAGTCTGTGGTAACCAGTTTGTTATAGGACATATTTACACAACTAAAGAAAGACAAATATAGCGTTTTATAGCTGGTTCATTGCTACAATGACATGTTGTTACGATGTAGGAATATCACAGTCTGTGGAAACCAATTTGTTATAGCACATATTTACACAACTAAAGCAAGACAAATATAGCGTTTTATAGCTGGTACGTTACTTCAATGACATGTTGTTTAATACTATGGTCGATGCAACAAAAGAGAGCTGCTGGCATCAGTTCTAAAGATTAATGGGAATGTTGTTCTTCAGAATATAACCATAGACTGTATAATGTAATTTATTTGTTTAAAGGTCTAGCTTTGTTTGAAGTAATATTCAAATCTTGGTGCTATCCAGCCGTATAACAGTTCTCGGCAAAATATATCGATTCATTTGCGACTAATATCCAACTTTTTCCATATAAACAACTTGAAAGTGATTAATATCCAAAACACTTACCTGAATGCATATAGGTTAGGGAAATGGACCAATGCATACCTCTAAAGGTATCGAATGGTCAGTTTCAACGAGTCATGATACACAGAGACATATATGGTGCATGAGATATACAGCCATATATAGTTTGTCGATAGCTGCAGTGAACTTTTGTTTTATTTGTACAGTCGATACATTGAATAAGTAATTTGCTAAGTAATTCTGAAATACTTTCCAAACAACAATATATTATTTCATTATTTTTTTTTTTTTGTACTATTATTAATCGAATCTATCATGTGATTAATTTTTACTTTTCTTTCTTTCCATTATAACCTTCACAAAACAGATTGTAAGTATTATGACTCCACAGGTTCTAATACACTCTTTACATTGTCGTCTAAGACAACCAAGAGACCAATAGACAATCTGATCAATTTCTCTTCACTTTCCCTGTTTCATAGTTTGGAACTCTGTCATGTAGACGAACAAAGTTGATATTACAGGAAAGAGATAGAGGACAAGCAAATTATAGAGTCCTTGTCGGGTAAGAGTATTGAATGTAAGTTATTTTCTGCTTTCACTGAAATGAATTAAAATTTTACATTATAGACGAGTAATGTAATAAGGATACCGTCCACCGAAGTGAACGTCACACTCTGATTTTATGATATAAAGATTATTTGAATGAGGTAGTGGAATATCACTTCAAAAAGATATATTGATTTTCCTTTCGTCTTGCTCTAATTTGTTTGCATCTAGGTCTGGAATTATGTCATACACATCACAACTAGGAACGCTTTGTTGATATATGACGACTGATTGCGTAATGCCATTTCTTCCATCATTTTTCTAACTTTGAATGAATTTCCAAAACGTGAATGCTATATAGCAGTATTCGAAAATCTTGCAAGTGTAGCGATTCATTTAAGAATCATATTAAATATTTGTATCAGAAATAAATTAGATCCAGGAGAAATACTCAGAATAATATATTTCCGTACTTGAATACATAAATATGGTTACGAGGTAGGAATATCCCAGTCTGTGCAAACCACTTTTTTATAGCACATATTTGCACAACTAAAGAATGACAAATATGCCGTTTTATACCTGGTTCATTGCTACAATGACATGTTGCTTTAATATTATGGTCAATGCAACAAAAGAGAGCTGCTGGCATCAGTTCTAAAGAGTAATGGGAATGTTATTCTTCAGAATGTAAGGATTTATTGTATAATGTAATTTATTTGTTTATACGTCTAGTTTTGTTTGAAGTAATATCCAAATGTTGTTGCTATCCAGCAGTATAATAGATCTCTGCAAAATATATCGATTCATTTGCAACTAATATCCAACTTTTTCCATATGAACAAGTTGAAAGTGATAACTATCGAAATCACTTACCTGAATGCATATAGTTTCGGAAAAATGGACCAATGCATACCTCTAAAAGTATTGAATGGTCAATTTCAACGAGTTATGACACACAGAGACATATATGGTGCATGAGATATATAGCCATATATAGCTTGTCGATAGCTGCACTGAACTTTTGTTTTATTTGTATAGTCGATACATTGAAAAAGTAATTTACTAAGTAATTCTGAAATACTTTCCAAACAACAATATATTATTTCATTATTTTCCTTTATTTAGTATTATTAATCGAATCTATCATGTGATTAATTTTTACTTTTATTTCTTTCCAATATAACCTTCACAAAACAGCGGGTAAGGATTATGACTCCATAGTTTCTAATACACTCTTTAAATTGTCGTCTAAGACAACCAAGAGACCAATTGAAAATCTGTTAAATTTCTCTTCACTTTCCCTGTTTCATAGTTTGGAACTGTGTCATGTAGACAAAGAAAGGTAATATTACAGGAAAGAAATAGATGACAAGCAAATTATAGAGTCCTTGTCGGGTAAGAGTATTGAATGTAGGTTATTTTCTGCTTTAACTGAAATGATTCAAAATTTTACATTATAGCCAAGTAATGTAATAAGGATACCGTCTAGCGAATTAAACGTCACACTCTGATTTTATGATATAAAGATTATTTGAATGAGGTAGTGGAATATCACTTCAAAAAGATACATTGATTTTCATTTCGTCTTGCTCTAATTTTGTTTGCATCTATGTCTGGAAGTATGTGATACACATCACAACTAGTAACGCTTTGTTGATATATGACGATTCATTGCGTAATGCCATTTCTTCATTCATTTTTCTAACTTTGAATGAATTTCCAAAACGTGAATGCTATATAGCAGTATTCGAAAACCCTGCAAGTGTGGCGATGCATTTGAGAATCATATTAAATATTTGTATAAGAAATAAGTTAGATCCAGAAAAAATACTCAGAATAATATATTTCCGTACTTGAATACATAAATGGGGTTACGAAGTAGGAATATCCCAGTCTGTGGTAACCAGTTTGTTATAGCACATATTTAATCAACTAAAGCAAGACAAATATAGCGTTTCATAGAAGGTTCGTTACTTCAGTGACATGTTGCTTTAATATTATCGTCGATGCAACAAAAGAGAGCTGCTGGCATCAGTTCTGAAGATTAATGGGAATGTTATTCTTCTCAATATAAGGATTGATTGTATAATGTAATTTATTTGTTTATATGTCTAGCTTTGTTTGAAGCAATGTCCAAATGTTGGTGCTATCCAGCAGTATAATAGATCTCTGCAAAATATATCGATTCATTTGCGAATAGTGTCCAACGTTTTCCATATAAACAAGTTGAACGTGATTAACATCCAAAACATTTACCTGAATGCGTATAGTTTCGGAGAAATGGACCAATGCATACCTCTTAAAGTATCGCACGGTCTATTTCATTGTGTTATGATACAGAGAGACGTGTATGGTGCATGAGATATATAGCCATAGATAGCTTGTAGATAGCTTCAATGAACTTTTGTTTTATTTATATAGTCGATACATTGAATAAGTAATTTACTGAGTAATTCTGAAATACATTCCAAACAACAACATATTATTTCATTATTTTCATTTATTTACTATTATTAATCGATTCTATCATGTGATTAATTTTTACTTTTCTTTTTTTCCATTATAACCTTCACAAAACAGATTGTAAGTATTATGACTCCAGAGGTTCTAATACACTCTTTACATTGTCGTTTAAGACAACCAAGACACCAATTGATAATCTGATCAATTTCTCTTCACTTTCCCTGTTTCATAGTTTGGAACTCTGTCATGTAGACGAACAAAGTTGATATTAGAGGAAAGACATAGATGACAGGCAAATTATAGAGTCCTTGTCGGGTAAGGGAATTGAATGTAGATTATTTTCTGCTCTAACTGAAATGATTTAAAATTTTACGTTACAGTCGAGGAATGTAATAAGGATGCCGTCAACCGAATTAAAGCTAACACTATGATTTTTTGAAATAAAGATTATTGAAATGAGGTAGTGGAGCATCACTTGAAAAAGATATATTGATTTTCCTTTCGTCTTGCTCTAATTTTGTTTGCATCTATGTCTGGAATTATGTCATACACATCACAACTAGTAACGCTTTGTTGATATATGACGAATGATTGCGTAATGCCATTTCTTTCTTCATTTTTCTAACTTTGAATAAATTTCCAAAATGTGAATGCTATATAGCAGTATACGAAGATCTTGCAAGTGTAGCGATTCATTTAAGAATCATATTAAATATTTGTATCAGAAATAATTTAGATCCAGGAGAAATACTCAGAATAATATATTTCCGTACTTGAATACATAACTGGGGTTACGAGGTAGGATTCTCCCAGTCTGTGGAAACCAGTTCGTTATAGGACATATTTACACAACTAAAGAAAGACAAATATAGCGTTTTATAGCTGGTTCATTGCTACAATGACATGTTGCTTTAATATTATGGTCGATGCAACAAAAGAGAGCTGCTGGCATCAGTTCTAAAGATTAATGGGAATGTTATTCTTCAGAATATAAGGATTGATTGTATAATGTAATTTATTTGTTTTTTTTAATATCTGGCTTTGTTTGAAGTAATATCCAAATCTTGAGTGCTATCCAGCATTATAATAGATCTCTGCAAAATATATCGATTCATTTGCGACTAATATCCAACTTTTTCCATATAAACAACTTGAAAGTGATTAATATGCAAAACAGTAACCTGAATGCATATAGTTTCGGAGAAATGGAACAATGCATACCTCTAAAAGTATCGAATGGTCAATTTCAACGAGTTATGAGACACAGAGACATATATGGTGCATGAGATATATAGCCAAATATAGCTTGTCAATAGGTGCAGTGAACTTTTGTTTTATTTGTATAGTCGATACATTGAATAAGTAATTTACTAAGTAATTCTGAAATACATTCCAAACAACAATATATTATTTCATTATTTTCATCTATCTAGTATTATTAATCGATTCTATCATGTGATTAACTTTTACTTTTCTTTCTTTCCATTATAACCTTCACAAAACAGTGGGTAAGTATTATGACACGATAGTTTCCAAAAACTCTTTAAATTGTCGTCTGAGACAACAAAGAGACCAATTGAAAATCTGATAAATTTCTCTTCACTTTCCCTGTTTCATAGTTTGGAACTGTGTCATGTAGACGAGGAAAGTTGATATTACATGAGAGAAATAGATGACAAGCAAATTATAGAGTCCTTGTTGGGTAAGAGTATTGAATGTAGGTTATTTTCTGCTTTCACTGAAATGATTTAAACTTTTACATGATAGTCAAGTAATATAATAAGGATACAGGCCACCGCATTAAACGTCACACTCAGATTTTATGATATAAAGATTATTTGAATGAGGTAGTGGAATATCACTTCAAAAATATATATTGATTTTCCTCTCGTCTTGCTCTAATTTTGTTTGCATCTACGTCTGGAATTATGTCATACACATCACAACTAGGAACGCTTTGTTGATATATGACGATTGATTGCGTAAGGACATTTCTTCATTCATTTTTCTAACATTGAATGAATTTCCAAAACGTGAATGCTATATAGCAGTATTCGAAATCTTTGGAAGTGTAGCGATTCATTTGACAATCATATTAAATATTTGTATCAGAAATAAGTTAGATCCAGAAAAAATACTCAGAATAATATATTTCCGTAGCTGAATATATAACTGGGGTTACGATGTAGGAATATCCCAGTCTGTGGAAAGCAGTTTGTTATAGCACATATTTACACAACTAAAGCAAGACAAATATAGCGTTTTATAGCTGGTACGTTACTTCAATGACATGTTGTTTAATACTATGGTCGATGCAACAAAAGAGAGCTGCTGGCATCAGTTCTAAAGAGTAATGGGAATGTTATTCTTCAGAATATAAGGATTGATTGTATAATGTAATTTATTTGTTTATATTTCTAGCTTTGTTTGAAGTAATATTCAACTCTTAGTGCTATCCAGCGGTATAACAGATCTCTGAAAATATATCGATTCATTTGCGACTAATATCCAACTTTTTCCATATAAACAACTTGAAAGTGATTAATATCCAAAACACTTACCTGAATGCATATAGGTTAGGGAAATGGACCAATGCATACCTCTAAAAGTATCGAATGGTCAATTTCAACGAGTTATGATAGACAGACATATATGGTGCATGAGATATATAGCCATAGATAGCTTGTCGATAGCTGCAGTGAACTTTTGTTTTATTTGTATAGTCGATACATTGAACAAGTAATTTACTAAGTAATTCTGAAATACATTCCAAACAAAAATATATTATTTCATTATTTTATTTTTTTTGTGTTATTATTAATCGAATCTATCATGTGATTAATTTTTACTTTTCTTTCTTTCCATTATAACCTTCACAAAAAAGATTGTAAGTATTATGACTCCATAGTTTCTAATACACTCTTTAAATTCTCGTCTAAGACAACCAAGAAACCAATTGAAAATCTGATAAATTGCTCTTCACTTTCCCTGTTCAATAGTTTGGAACTTTGTCATGTAGACGAAGCAAGTTGATATTGCAGGAAAGAAATAGATGACAAACAAAATATACAGTCCTTGTCGAGTAAGAGTATTGAATGTAGATTATTTTCTGCTTTCACTGAAATGAATTAAAATTTTACATTATAGTCGAGTAATGTAATAAGGATGCCGTCCACCGAATTTAACGTCACACTCTGATTTTATGATATAAAGAGTATTTGAATGAGGTAGTGGACTATCACTTCAAAAAGATATATTGATTTTCCTTTCGTCTTGCTCTAATTTGTTTGCATCTAGGTCTGGAATTATGTCATACACATCACAACTAGGAACGCTTTGTTGATATATGACGACTGATTGCGTAATGCCATTTCCTAATTGATCTTTCTAACTTTGAATGAATTTCCAAAACGTGAATGCTATATAGCAGTATTCGAAATCCTTGCAAGTGTAACGATTCATTTGAGAATCATGTGAAATATTTGTATCAGAAATAAGTTAGATCCAGGAGAAATACTCAGAATAATATATTTCCGTACTTGAATACATAACTGGGGTTACTACTTAGGAATATCCCAGTCTGTGCAAACCACTTTGTTATAGCACATATTTGCACAAACAAAGCAAGACAAATATTGCGTTTTAAAGCTGGTTCATTGCTACAATGACATGTTGCTTTACTATTATGGTCAATGCAACAAAAGAGAGCTCCTGGCATAAGTTCTAAAGAGTAATGGGAATGTTATTCTTCAAAATATAAGGATTGATTGTATAATGTAATTTATTTGTTTCTATGTCTAGCTTTGTTTGAAGTAATATCCAAATCTTGGTGCTATCTAGCAGTATAATAGATCTGTGCAAAATATATCGTTTCATTTGCAACTAATATCCAAATTTTTCCATATCAACAAGTTGAAAGTGATTAATATACAAAACACTTACCTGAATGCATATAGTTTCGGAGAAATGGACCAATGCGTATCTCTAAAAGTATCGAATGGTCAATTTCAACGAGTTATGACACACAGAGACATATTTGGTGCATGAGATATATAGCCATTGATAGCTTGTCGATAGCTGCAGTGAACTTTTGTTTTATTTGTATAGTCGTTACATTGAATACGTATTTTACTAAGTAATTCTGAAATACATTAAAAACAACAATATATTATTTCATTATTTTCATTTATTTACTAGTATTCATCGATTCTATGATTTGATTAATTTTTACTTTTCTTTCTTTCCATTATAATCTTCACAAAACAGTGGGTAAGTATTATGACTCCATAGTTTCTAATACACTCTTTAAATTCTCGTCTAAGACAACCAAGAAATTGAATTGAAAATATGATAAATTTCTCTTCACTTTCCCTGTTTCATAGTTTGGAACTTTGTCATGTAGACGAAGAAAGTTGATATTACAGGAAAGAAATAGATGACAAGCAAACTATAGAGTCCTTGTCGGGTAAGGGAATTGAATGTAGATTATTTTTGGCTTTATCTGAAATGATTTACTATTTTGCATTATAGTCCAGTAATCTAATAAGTATGCCGTCCACCGAATTTAACGTCACACTCAGATTTTATGATATAAAGATTATTTGAATGAGGTAGTGGAATATCACTTCAAAAAGATATATTGATTTTCCTTTCGTCTTGCTCTAATTTTGTTTGCATCTACGTCTGGAATTATGTCATACACATCACAACTAGGAACACTTTGTTGATATATGACGATTGATTGCGTAATGCCATTTCTTCCTTCATTTTTCTAACTTTGAATGAATTTCCAAAACGTGAATGCTATATAGCAGTATTCGAGATCCTTGCAAGTGTAGCGATTCATTTGAGAATCATATTAAATATTTGTATCAGAAATAAGTTAGATCCAGGAGAAATACTCAGAATAGTATATTTCCGTACTTGAATACATAAATGGGGTTACGAGGTAGGAATATCCCAGTCTGTGGAAAGCAGTTTGTTATAGCACATATTTAAACAACTAAAGAATGACAAATATAGCCTTTTATAGCTGGTTCTTTACTACAATGACATGTTGCTTTAATATTATGGTCGATCCAAAAAAAGAGGGCTGCTGGCATAAATTCTAAAGAGTAATGGGAATGTTATTCTTCAGAATATAAGTATTGATTGTATAATGTAATTTATTTGTTTATATGTCTAGCTTTGTTTGAAGTAATATCCAAAACTTGGTGCTATCCAGCAGTATAATAGATCTCTGCAAAATATATCGATTCAGTTGCGACTAATATCCAAATTTTTCCATATAAACAAGTTGAAAGTGATTAATATGCAAAACAGTAACCTGAATGCATATAGTTTCGGAGAAATGTCCCAATGCATACCTATAAATGTATCGAATGGTGAATTTCAACGAGTTATGACACACAGAGATATATATGTTGCATGAGATATATAGCCATAGATAGTTTTTCGATAGCTGCAATGAACTTTAGTTTTATTTTGTATAGTCAAAACTTTGAATAGGTAATTTACTAAGTAATTCTGAAATACATTAGAAACAACGATATATTATTTCAATATTTTCATGTATTGACTATTATTAATCGATTCTATCATGAGATTAATTTTTACTTTTCTTTCTTTCGATTATTACCTTCACAAAACAGTCCGTAAGTATTATGACTCCATAGTTTCTAATACACTCTTTAAATTGTCGACTAAGACAACCAAGAGACCAATTGTAAATCTGATAAATTTCTTTTCACTTTCCCTGTTTCATAGTTTGGAACTCTGTCATGTACACGAAGAATGTTGATATTACAGGAAAGAAATAGATGACAAGCAAATTATAGAGTCCTTGTCGGGTAAGAGTATTTAATGCAGGTTATTTTCTACATTAACTGAAATGATTTAAAATTTTACATTATAGTCGAGTAATGTAATAAGGATACCATTCTCCGAACTGAACGTCACACTCTGATTTTATGATACAAAGATTATTGAAATGAGGTAGTGGAATATCACTTAAAAAATATCTATTGATTTTCATTTCGTCTTGCTCTAATTTTGTTTGCATCTATGTCTGGAATTATGTCATACACATCACAACTAGGAACGCTTTGTTGATATATGACGACTGATTGCGTAATACCATTTTTTCCTTCATCTTTCAAACTTTGAATCAATTTCCAAACCGTGAATGCTATATAGCAGTATTCGAAATCCTTGCAAGTGTAGCGATTCATTTGAGAATCATATTAAATATTTGTATCAGAAATAAGTTAGATCCAGGACAAATACTGAGAATAATATATTTCCGTAGTTGAATACATAACTGGGGTTACGATGTAGGAATATCCCAGTCTGTGGTAACCAGTTTGTTATACCACATATTTACACAACTAAAGCAAGACAAATATAGAGTTTTATAGCTGGTTCATTACTACAATGACATGTTGCTTTAATATTATGGTCGATCCAAAAAAAAGAGAGCTGCTGGTATAAGTTCTAAAGTGTAACGGGAATGTTATTTTTCAGAATATAAGGATTGATTGTATAATGTAATTTATTTGTTTATATGTCTAGCTTTGTTTGACGTAATATCCAAATCTTGGTGCTATCCAGCAATATAATAGATCTCTGCAAAATATATCGAGTTATTTGCGACTAATATCCAACTTTTTCCATATATAAAAGTTGAAAGTGGTTAATATCCAAATCACTTACCTGAATGCATATAGTTTCGGAGAAATGGAACAATGCATACCTCTAAAAGTATCGAATGGTCAATTTCAACGAGTTATAATCCACAGAGACATATATGGTGCAAGAGATATATAGCCATAGATAGTTTGTCGATAGGTGTAGTGAACTTTTGTTTTATTTGTATAGTCGATACATTGAATAAGTAATTTGCTAAGTAATTATGAAATACATTCCAAACAACAATATATTATTTCATTATTTTCATTTATTTACTATTATTAACCGATTCTATCATGTGAATAATTTTTACTTTTCTTTCTTTCCATTATAACCTTCACAAAACAGCGGGTAAGTATTATGAATCCATAGTGTCTAACACACTCTTTAAATTGTCGTCTAAGACAACCAAGAAATCAACTGAAAATATGATAAATTTCTCTTCACTTTCCCTGTTTCATAGTTTGGAAATGTGTCACTTAGACGAAGAAAGTTGATATTACAGGAAAGAAATAGATGACAAGCAAATTAGAGAGTCCTTGTCGGGTAAGAGTATTGAATGTAGGTTATTTTCTGCTTTAACTGAAATGATTTAAAATTTTACATTATAGTCGAATAATGTAATTAGGATGCCGTACAGCGAATTGAACGTCACACTCTGATTTTATGATATAAAGATTATTTTAATGAGGTAGTGGAATATCACTTCAAATATATATATTGATTTTCATTTCGTTTTGCTCTAATGTTGTTTGCATCTATGTCTGGAATTATGCCATTCACATCACAACTAGGAACGATTTATTGATATATGACGATTGGTTGCGTAATGCCATTTCTTCCATCATTTTTCTAACTTTGAATGAATTTCCAAAACGTGAATGCTATATAGCAGTATTCGAAAATCTTGCAAGTGTAGCGATTCATTTGAGAATCATATTAAATATTTGTATCAGAAATAAGTTAGATCCAGGACAAATACTCAGAATAACATATTTCCGTACTTGAATACATAACTGTGGTTACGAGGTAGGAATATCCCAGTCTGTGGTAACCAGTTTGTTATAGCACATATTTACACAACTAAAGAATGACAAATATGCCGTTTTATAGCTGGTTCATTGCTACAATGACATGTTGCTTTAATATTATGGTCGATGCAACAAAAGAGAGCTGCTGGCATAAGTTCTAAAGAGTAATGGGAATGTTATTCTTCAGAATATAAGGATTGATTGTATAATGTAATTTATTTGTTTATATTTCTAGCTTTGTTTGAAGTAAAATTCAAATCTTGGTGCTATCCAGCAGTATAATAGATCTCTGCAAAATATATCGATTCAGTTGCGACTAATATCCAACTTTTTCCCTATAAACAAGGTGAAAATGATTGATATCCAAAACTCTTATCTGAATGCATATAGTTTCGGAAAAATGGACCAATGCGTACCTCTAAAAGTATCGCACGGTCTATTTCAATGTCTTATGATACACATAGAAATATATGGTGCCTGAGATATATAACCATAGATAGCTTGTCGATAGCTGCAATGAACTTTTGTTTTATTTGTATAAGCGATACATTGAAAAAGTAATTTAGTAAATAATTCTGAAATACATTCCAACCAATAATATATTATTTCCTTATTGTCTTTTTTTGTACTATTATTAATCGATTCTATCATCTGATTAATTTTTACTTTTCTTTCCATTATAACCGTCACAAAACAGATTGTAAGTATTATGTCTCCATACGTTCTAATACACTCTTTAAATTCTCGTCTAAGACAACCAAGACACCAATTGAAAATCTGATAAATTTCTCTTCACTTTCCCTGTTTCATAGTTTGGAACTCTGTCATGTAGACGAAGAAAGTTGATATTACAGGAAAGAAATAGATGACAAGCAAATTATAGAGTCCTTGTCGGATAAGAGTATTGAATGTAGGTTATTTTCTGCTTTAACTGAAATGATTTAAAGTTTTGCATTGTAGTCGAGTAATGTAATAAGGATGCCTTCCACCGAATTGAACGTCACACTCTGATTTTATGATATACAGATTATTTGAATGAGGTAGTTCAATATGACTTCAAAAATATCTATTGATTTTCCTTCCTTCTTGCTCTAATTTTCTTTGCATGTAAGTCTGGAATTATGTCACACACACCACAACTAGGAACACTTTGTTGATATATGACGATTGATTGCCTAATGCCATTTCCTTTTTCATTTTTCTAACTTTGAATGAATTTCCAAAAAGTGAATGCTAAATAGCAGTACTCGAGAACCTTGCAAGTGTTGCGATTCATTTGAGAATCATATTAAATATTTGTATCAGAAATAAGTTAGATCCAGGACAAATACTCAGAATAATATATTTCCGTACTTGAATACATAAATGGGGTTACGAGGTATGAAAATTTCAGTCTGTGCACACCAGTTTGTTATAGCACATATTTACACAACTAAAGCAGGACAAATATAGCGTTTTATACCTGGTTCATTACTACAATGACATGTTGCTTTAATATTATGGTCGATGCAACAAAAGAGAGCTGCTGGCATCAGTTCTAAAGATTAATGGGAATGTTGTTCTTCAGAATATAAGGATTGATTGTATAATGTAATTTATTTGTTTATATGTCTAGCTTTGTTTGAAGTAATATCCAAATCTTTAGGCTATCCAGCAGTATAATAGATCTCTGCAAAATATATCGATTCATTTGCAACTAATATCCGACTTTTTTAAGGTAAACAACTTGAAAGTGATTAATATACAAAAAATTACCTGAATGCATCTAGTTTCGAAAAAATGGACCAATGCATGCCTCAAAAGGTATCGATCGGTCAATTTCAAGGAGTTCTGATACACAGACACATATATGTTGGATGAGATACATAGCCATAGGTAGCCTGTCGATAGTTGCAGTGAACTTTAGTTTTATTTGTATAGTCGATGCATTGGATAAGTAATTTGCTAAGTAATTCTGAAATACATTTCAAACAACAATATATTATTTCATTATTTTCATTTATTTAGTATTATTAATCGATTCTATCATGTGATTAATTTTTATTTTTCTTTCTTTCCATTATAACCTTCACAAAACAGGGAGTAAGTATTATGGCTCCATAGTTTCTAATACACTCTTTAAATTGTCGTCGAAGACAACCAAGAAATCAATTGAAAATCTGATAAATTTCTCTTCACTTTCCCTGTTTAATAGTTTGGAACTTTGTCATGTAGACGAAGAAAGTTGATATTACAGGAAAGAAATAGATGACAAGCAAATTATAGAGTCCTTGTCGGGTACAAGTATTGAATGTAGGTTATTTTCTGCTTTAACTGAAATGATTTAAAATTTTGCATTGTAGTCGAGTAATGTAAAAAGGATGCCGTCCACGGAATTGAACGTCACACTCTGATTTTATGATATAAAGATTATTTGAATGAGGTAGTGGAATATCACTTCAAAAAGATATATTGATTTTCCTTCCTTCTTGCCCTAATTTTGTTTGCATCTATGTCTGGAATTATGTCATACACATCACAAGTAAGAATGCTTTGTTGATATATGACGATTGATTGCGTAATGCCATTTATTCCTTCATTTTTCTAACTTTGAATGAATTTCCAAAACGTGAATGCTATATAGCAGTATTCGAGATCCTTGCAAGTGTAGCGATTCATTTGAGAATAATATTAGATATTTGTATCAGAAATAAGTTAGATCCAGGACAAATACTCAGAATAATATATTTCCGTACTTGAATACATAACTGGGGTTACGAGGTAGGATTCTCTCAGTCTGTGGTAACCAGTTTGTTATAGCACATATTTACACAACTAAAGCAAGAAAAATATAGCGTTGTTTAGCTGGTTTATTACTACAATCACATGTTGTTTTAATATTATGGTCGATGCAAGAAAAGAGAGCTGCTGGCATAAGTTCTAAAGAGTAATGGGAATTTTTTTTCAGAATATAAGGATTGATTGTATAATGTAATTTATTTGTTTATATGCCTATATTTGTTGAAGGAATATCCAAATCTTGCTTATATCCAGCAGTATCATAGATCTCTGCAAAATATATCGATTCATTTGCGACTAATATCCAACTTTTTCCCTATAAACAAGTTGAAAATGATTAATATCCATAACACTTACCTGAATGCATATAGTATCGGAGACATTTACCAAAGCATACCTCTAAAAGTATCGCACGGTCTATTTTAATGTGTTATGATACACATAGATATATATGGTGCATGAGATATATAGCCATAGATAGCTTTTCGATAGTTGCCGCGAACCTTAGTTTCATTTGTTTAGTCGATGCATTATATGAGTAATTTACTAAGTAATTCTGAAATACATTCCAAACAACAATATATTATTTCATTATTTTCATTTATTTACTATTATTAATCGATTCTATCATGTGATTAATTTTTACTTTTCTTTCTTTCCATTATAACCTTCACAAAACAGTCTGTAAGTATAATGACTCCATAGTTTCTAATACACTCTTTAAATTGTCGTCTAAGACAACCGAGAAATCAATTGAAAATCTGATAAATTTCTCTTCACTGTCCCTGTTTAATAGTTTGGAACTTTGTCATGTAGACGAAGAAAGTTGATATTACAGGAAAGAAATAGATGACAAGCAAATAATAGAGTCCTTGTCGGGTACAAGTATTGAATGTAGGTTATTTTCTGCTTTAACTGAAATGATTTAAAATTTTGCATTGTAGTCGAGTAATGTAATAAGGATGCCGTCCACCGAATTGAACGTCACACTCTGATTTTATGATATACAGATTATTTGAATGAGGTAGTTCAATATCACTTCAAAAAGATATATCGATTTTCCTTTCGTCTTGCTCTAATTTTCTTTGCATCTAAGTCTGGAATTATGTCACACACAAAACAACTAGGAACACTTTGTTGATATATGACGATTGATTGCGTAATGCCATTTATTCCTTCATTTTTCTAACTTTGAATGAATTTCCAAAAAGTGAATGCTAAATAGCAGTATTCGAGAACCTTGCAAGTGTTGCGATTCATTTGAGAATCATATTAAATATTTGTATCAGAAATAAGTTAGATCCAGAAAAAATACTCAGAATAATATATTTCCGTAGTTGATTACATAACTGGGGTTACGAGGTAGGAATATCCCAGTCTGTGGTAACCAGTTTGTTATAGCACATATTTCAACAATTAAAGAAAGATAAATATGGCGTTTTGTAGCTGGTTCATTACTACAAGGTCATGTTGCTTTAATATTATGGTCGATGCAACAAAGGAGAGATGCTGGCATAAGTTCTAAAGAGAAATGGGAATGTTATTCTTCAGAATATAAGGATTGATTGTATAATGTAATTTATTTGTTTATATGCCTAGCTTTGTTTGAAGTAATATCCAAAGCAGTATAATAGATCTCTGCAAAATATATCGATTCATTTGCAACTAATATCCAACTTTTTTCATATGAACAAGTTGAAAGTGATTAATATCCAAAACACTTACCCTAACGCATATAGTTTCGGAGAAATCTACCAATGCATACTTCTAAAAGTATCGCACGGTCAATTTCAATGTGTTATGATACACATAGATATATATATGGTGCCTGAGATATATAACCATAGATAGCTTGTCGATAGCTGCAATGAACTTTTGTTTTATTTGTATAATCGATATATTGAATAAGTAATTTTCTAAGTAATTCTGAAATACATTCCAAACAACAATATATTATTTCCTGATTTTCCTTTTTTTTGTACTATTATTGGTCGATTCTATCATGTGATTAATTTTTACTTTTCTTTCTTTCCATTATAACCTTCACAAAACAGATTGTAAGTATTATGTATCCATAGTTTCTAATACACTCTTTAAATTGTCGTCTAATACAACCAAGAAACCAATTGAAAATCTGATAAATTTCTCTTCACTCTCCCTGTTTCATAGTTTGGAACTTTGTCATGTAGACGAAGAAAGTTAATATTACAGGAAAGAAATAGATGAAAAGTAAATTATAGAGTCCTTGTCGGGTAAGAGTATTGAATGTAGGTTATTTTCTGCTTTAACTGAAATGATATAAAATTTCACATTATAGTCAAGTAATGTAATAAGGATACCGTCCACCGAATTGAACGTCACACTCTGATTTTATGATATAAAGAGTATTTGAATGAGGGAGTGGAATATCACTTCAAAAAGATATATTGATTTTCATTTCGTCTTGCTCTAATTTTGTTTGCATCTATGTCTGGAATTATGTCATACACATCACGACTAGGAACGCTTTGTTGATATATGACGATTGATTGCGTAATGCCATTTCTTCCTTCATTTGTCTAACTTTGAATGAATTTCCAAAACGTGAATGCTATATAGCAGTATTCGAAAATCTTGCAAGTGTAGCGATTCATTTGAGAATCATATTCAATATTTGTATCAGAAATAAATTAGATCCAGGACAAATACTCAGAATAATATGTTTCCCTACTTGATTACATAAATGGGGTTACGAGGTTGGAATATCCCAGTCTGTGATAACCAGTTTGTTATAGCACATGTTTACACAACTAAAGAAAGACAAATATAGCGTTTTATAGCTGGTTCGTTACTTCAATGACATGTTGCTTTAATATTATGGTCGATGCAACAAAAGAGAGCTGCTGGCATAAGTTCTAAAGATCAATGGGAATGTTATTCTTCATAATATAACCATTGATTGTATAATGTAATCTATTTCTTTATATGTCTAGCTTTGTTTGAAGTAATATCCAAATGTTGGTGCTATCCAGCAGTATAATAGATCTCTTCAAAATATATCGATTCATTTGCAACTAATATCCAACGTTTTCCATATAAACAAGTTGAAAGCGATTAATATCCAAAACACTTACCTGAATGCATATAATTTCGGAAAAATGGACCAATGCATACCTCTAAAATTATCGCACGGTCTATTTCAATGTGTTATGATACACATAGATATATATGGTGTATGAGATATATAGCCATATATAGCTTGTCGATAGCTGCAGTGAACGTTTGTTTTATTAGTATAGTCGACACATTGAATAAGTAATTTACTAAGTAATTCTGAAATACATTAGAAACAACAATATATTATTTCATTATTTTCTTTTTTTTTTGTACTAATATTAATCGATTCTATCATCTGATTAATTTTTACTTTTCTTCCTTTCCATTATAACCTTCACAAAACAGATTGTAAGTATTATGTCTCCATAGTTTCTAATACACTCTTTATATTGTCGTCGAAGACGGCCAAGAAACCAATTGAAAATCTGATAAATTTCTCTTCACTTTCCCTGTTCAATAGTTTGGAACTTTGTCATGTAGACGAGGAAAGTTGATATTACAGGAAAGAAATAGATGACAAGCAAATTATAGAGTCCTTGTCGGGTAAGAGTATTGAATGTAGGTTATTTTCTGCTTGAACTGAAATTATTTAAAATTTTACATTATAGTCAAGTAATGTAATAAGGATACAGGCCACCGAATTGAATGTCACCTTCGAATTTTATCACATCAACATGATTTGAATGAGGCAATGGAATATCACTTGAAAAAGATATATTGATTTTCCATTCGTCTTGCTCTAGTTTTGTTTGCATTTATTTCCGGAATTATGTCATATGCACCACAGCTAGGAACGCTTTGTTGACGTATGACGAATGATGCGTAATGCCATTTCTTTCTTAATTTTTTGAACTTTGTTCGAATTTCCTTAACGTCAGTGCCATATAACAATATTTGAAACCCTAGCAAGTGTAGCGATTCATTTGAGAATCATTTTAAAAAATTTTAACAGAAATAAGCAAGATCCAGGAGAAATACTCAAGATAATATATTTCCGTACATGAATGCATGAATAGGGTTAAGAGGTAGGAAAATCCCAATTTGTGGTAACCAGTTTGTTATAGCACATATTTGCACAACTAAAAAGACATATATAGCGTTTCATAGCTGGTTCGTTACTACAATGACATGTTGCTTTTATATTATCGTCGATACAACGAAAGAGAGCTGCTGGCATCAGATCTAAGGAGTTATGAGAATGTTGTTCTTCAAAATATAATGATTGATTGTATAACTTAATTTATTTGTTTATTTTTCTAACTTTGTTTGAAGTAATATTCAAATATTGAGTGCTATCCTGCAGTATAATAGATCTCTGCAAAATATAGCGATTCATTTGCAACTAATATCCAACTTTTTCCAAATAAACAAGTTGAAAGTGATTAAGATCCAAAACACTTACCTGAATGCATATCGTGTCGGATAAATGGACCAATGCATACCTCTAAAAGTATCGCACAGTCTATTTCAACAAGTTTGTTATGAAACACAGAGACTTACTTGGCGCATGAGAGATATAGCCATAGATAGCTTGTCGATAGCTGCAGTGAACCTTTGTTTAATTTGTATAATCGATACATGGAATAAGTAATTTAGTAAGTTATTCTGAAATACATTCCAAACAACAATATATTATTTCATTATTTTCATTTATTTACTGGTATTAATCAGTTCCATCATGTGATTAATTTTTACTTTTCTTTCTTTCCATTATAACCTTCACAAAACAGGGGGTAAGTATTATCACTCCTTTAAATGAACTAATTTAAAATTTTACATTATATTCAAATAATGTAAAAAGGGTACCATCCACTCAATTGAATGTTATCTTTTGATTTTATCACATGAACATGATGTGAATGAGGTGTGGAATTTCACTTGTAAAAGATATCTTGATTTTTATTTTGTCTTGCTCTAAACGTTTGGTTGCAGCTATGTCCGGAATTTTCATATGCACCACAACTAGGAACGCTTTGCTGGTATATGACGATTAATTTCATAATGCCATTTTTTCCTTCATTTTTCTAACTGTGAACGAATCTCCAAACCGTGAGCGCTATATAGCAGTATTCGAAAGCCTTGGAAGTGCAGCGATTCATTTGAGATTTTTCATAGTAAATATTTGTATTAAATCAGTATAGAATAAAATGTATATGGAACTAAAATCAATTCTTATTACAGTCAGTCTGTCCAATAACAATTTGATATATAATGGTATCCAAAACATTAAGTATTTAATAATCAATACTGACGAATAACGCTTTGTTTAGTACAAACATAGAATATGTAAGAAAGATAATGAATGTAAACATTGTTCCACTGAAGAGAAATATGTTTGATGTCTAAAGGATGTTTCATTTGCAACCAGAAATGTTGTAGAAAAAAATATATGTTTAGTTCAAGAAAAGGCTTCACAGTGCTGAAATTCATTAAGTTCCTTATAAATAACTTTTACTATAACAAACAGAAAACACAATTTGGTGATTAAAAGAATCTTGTAGTTCAAGTTCGTCATGTATCTATGATGAAACAGAAAACACTTACAATGGTCACTTTTTGCGGTACAACTGAATATAAAGAAGATGATAATTTGTTACTCCTAAGCTTGATATACAGATGCGGGACTTTTAAGGATGAGACAGTTGGTGTACCAAGATAGGAGTACGAG
>JAECUM010045836.1:0-16675 GCA_016617855.1 Megalonaias nervosa
TGCCATCCATCACATCTTACAGGTCGGCCCTTTTGAGGACCGTTTGTCTTGAAAGAGCATCTTACACGTCACATGTAATTTGGAGACGCAAACTCTTGATTTGAGTTCCTCCATAATAAAAGAGCCTCACTAAAGGTACATTTCCTAAATTTTAAATATTCTCCTTATATCCTGTAAATGACTGTTATATATCATTAGGACAGGTGTGAATGAGCTTGAGTCCTACGTTCCCAATTGAACAAGGCATACAATAATGTACAAGGAACAGCTTACACGAGCCTCTTAACTGTAGAAACCAAATCCGAAAACAAAGCGTATATAACATGATGTATATATTAGGATACCTAATTTATTAAACAGTTCAAGGTTTATTCATATTATAAAACTAATTGAAGTAAAAACTCACCTATGTTCTTCCTTTAAAAGAATAGAGAACTGTTTCCATATACCGGTAACACTGCACCGTATTTTTTATTAGGAAATATCTTTTCCCTGCTTGTTTGCACGTACGCTTTGTATTTGCGTCCTCCAGTTATGCCTTAATATTCGAAAACTCGCTTTCCAATTCATTCAATTAAGATACTAATAGTAATTTGTCCAATTAGGGCCAGAGAATTTGCTGACAGATGAAGATGCAATCTCTTTATGAAAATAGCTCTGTAGTTAATTTAGTAGACATTCTCAAGTGTAATGGAAATTTATTTTATTACAATCTAAATCGTACCAGTGCACCAGGCTGGAGGTCTGAAAACCTTTTCTGGGTTATCATTTAAGACTGCAACATACTTCCTGGTAATTCCCTTCAAACTTGCAGAGTGCCACATATTTCGAATATTGTCCAGTTCCTTTCTCTTGATTCAAAGAAACGGTTTAACAGATCCTGCGTACATTATGCCCCGTGTACCGTGTATGCATTATACCTAGTGTACAATGTCCTGTGAATGCATTATGCTTAGATTACTAGGTTATGTATATGGATTATGCCTAGTGTACTGAGTCATGTGTATGCATTATGCTTAGGTTACTAGGTCATGTGTATTCATTATGCTTAGGTTACTAGGTCATATGTATTCATTATGCTTAGGTTACTAGGTCATGTGTATGCATTATGCTTAGGTTACTAGGTCATGCGTATGCATTATGCTTAGGTTACTAGTTCATGTGTATTTATTATGCTTAGGTTACTAGGTCATGTGTATTCATTATGCTTAGGTTACTAGGTCATGTGTATGCATTATGCTTAGGTTACTAGTTCATGTGTATTTATTATGCTTAGGTTACTAGGTCCTGTGTATTCATTATGCTTAGGTTACTAGGTCATGTGTATGCATTATGCTTAGGTTACTAGGTCATGTGTATTCATTTTGTCCAGTTTGCAAAGTTCTGTGTATGTATTATACCTAGTTTGGTTAGTTTACTAGAATGGGTCTAGGACGGGGGGGGGGAGATGTCCTGATCCCTACTAGAATATATTGTAAATTGGAGTATACGCATTTGGTTATAGCGTCCCGTTTTAAGGAATTCTTAGATTTGTGTGATTACTTGTTTGATTATCGGAATTCGGTGCAATGGAAATATTCCTTAGCCCGAAATAATTAGCCATTTTCTAGGAGCAAACGTCACGGAGTGAAGTGTTAGTGAGTTTCCATGATGCCATGGTTCACTTGTAGTGAATTCGGGTCAAAATCGCATGAAGTGTCCCTGTCGTACCATCATCATCATCATCATCATCATCATCATCATCATCATCATCATCATCATCATCATCATCAATCCCTTAACCCAAGAGGTCGTTGGGGCACCACAGTTGACTTTGCAACCAATTCTCTCCATCTTTCCCTGTTTTCTACTGCACTTTGGGATTCTCCAAATCCCATGCCTGTCCACTCCTTAATGTTGTCTTCCCACCTCCTTTTTTTTTTTGTCTGCCTCTTCTTCTGCACCCTCGCACTGTGCTTTGCAAGTATGTTTTTGCCAGTCCAGATGATCTTGAGACATGACCGTACCACTTCAGTTTGCGCTTTTTTACAGTGGTCAAGAGGTCTTCATAGGATCCGATGATTCATTGGATCCTGTTGTGGACTTCTTCGTTGGTTACATGGTCAATGTATGAGATGCCCAAGGTCTCGCGGTAGCATCTCATTTCAAAGGTTTGAATCCTTCTTTGTAGATAACATGTGAGCGTCCACGCTTCACAAGCATACAGAAAGATAGATATGACAATCGAGCGCATCAGCCTTATTTTGGAACCATAGTCCTTATTAAAATCTCGTGGTGTACATTGGTGGTGTGACTGCAGTGGCAGTATTTACAGTACGAAACCGGTAAATTACACAATGGAATAAACAAGAAGGGACTCGGCAGATACCGTCTATGTCGCCGTGGTGGCAAATGTGATGCAGTTGTACTGGCGAAATGTGCCTTGAAACCATGAATTGAATGGCCTAAGGTGGCGTAGTTAAAATAGTTCCCTGTGCTAGGGGATAGTTGTATAGTTTCTACGGCGTTAACTGCTGACGGTACGGAAAGTTGATGAAGAGAAACCATGCAGATGTGCGGATACTTGGCAAGTTGGGAGATCTGTGGTCTTGCATTGATTAGAGTAAAAATTATGCATAGAATGGACACGTCGGGCTTTCTAATTTACAACTAGGTCATGCGTATGCATTGTGCCCAGTTTCAGGACAACGGTCAACTTATTATTAACATCTGCTTCTTAATCAACCATGATAAATTAGAAACGATATGGAATTCAGAGCATACTTGCATCACGAAAGAAAATACATCAAAATGATTGCGCAAAGCGTTTCGCGAGATCTTTGAGAAATATGCCTTATGCTATTTCAGCACTGGGTTTATTAAGAATCGTGTTCCAACGTGAATGGATATAATTATTATCATTACGTTTCATTTAAGCTGAATGAGTTTTGGTATGGACTTGTGCAGCATTTCGATGAGCAAACTGGGCTTCTCTTGTACCAGGTGCTGAAAAACCCACTATCTAGAAAATCGTGTTTTATAAGATGATAAAATTTCCAATATTCAACTGCGTAATTTTATTCGCATAAGTTAGTATTGACGGTCACGATGGTTTCCTTTCTATTAAATAATCGCACCTGTCATGGATTTATCTCATATGAAGTATTCGATAGAGAAATAAATCCCACGATAATCCCTGTCTGCTTAAGTTTCAAGTGATGGCCAGACACACTGCCTTCAGAAATAGGAGTGCGTTTCGCGAAGATTGATACAGCTGTTACTTTCTTAGTTTCTCAGCTTACACTTACGTGCTTTTAAACTGGCATATGATATGTGTGATTCTCGGCTTACACTCCTATGCATTTAAACTGGCACACGAGATGTGTATTTCTCAGCTTACACTTCTATGCTTTGAAACTGGCATATGAGACGTGTAAAATGGGTCAAGTACAATTATCAAGCTTGTAAAACTGTGTATTTTCAGATATCATTTATGTCGAGGCTACACTTGATATCCCCACGTGGTTACTATCTGTATCCTTTAAATATGCTCCAGGCGCGTGTGTCAGGAGCAGTCTAAAAAACCATTCAAAGTCAGACACAACATCTGAACAAGCAATACAACTACCAGGATCTGTTGGCACCCATGGCAAATGACATATACATTTGTTAGTAACAATAGAAACAAGAAGTATTGTGCGTTCTCTCTCTCTCTCTCTCTCTCTCTCTCTCTCTCTCTCTCCGCATAAAATTGAACGTTATATAAATAAGTATCTTTTATGTCAAAGAAAGTTGCTTGTTCAGTAATATAGTTAACGCATGTAACACAAAATAACACTTTAATAAACTGGTTTGTATGGAATTCTTTGCCAAAGTTGAATAAATTACATGCTTACTGAATGGTAATCGCGGAGAAAAAGATTTTGTTTAAAAAGCAGTATTTATTTTATAGACATGTACATAGTCAATATTTAATAAATCCTCAGCCACTTGCGCTACTATTGTTTGCACTGGTGCACCAATCAATGCTCTGGAAAATGAACTACCCAAGTTTATTATTGCTTTACTTTGTCATCACAGTATAGGTAGAATAGGAAATACAATAAGGATTATATAGTAATTAGAACGGTTTATCTAAAACATCATGTCCGTAAAGAACAAGCGTACCGTCAATGATACCTTATAAAAACGCTCTGCGTTAAAATGTCCTCTTTGTAGGTACTTGTGGTTTAAAGTTTACTCTGGAAAGTTGTTTGGGACTAAACACACTGTACAGAAACCATTATTTTCATATCAGACGTAGAAAGACCATTAGACCCCAGACTGTAGATGTCTATTTATAACTCTACGTTTAAGGTGGAAGGGTACAGTTTCGTAAATTGGCCCCTGGCAAATTTCTTAACTCAAAGCTATGGTGTGAATTTTTCAGCTATTATTGTTTACTAATTAAAGATATGGATATATTTGTGAACTAGATGTTTCGGGCTTGTGTTGTTCTTGAAACTGATGTCAGGCATGTACACCTTCCATAGTTACTCTGCAGTATGTTGATAGTGAAATACCAATAGTCGGCTAGGAAGAAGAGCTAGCTTCCCATAGCCGTAAACACATGGGTTTGGGGCAAATAGAATATCTCAAAAACGGCTTGGATGACAACTATTTTCAATTGCATCAGCCTGTTTAGTACACATTGTTTTGCAGAACTGTCATCTAGGAAAAGGCCTTGTGTTTGCACTGTGAGCATCACATGGTGTCAAAAATGACCTTCGGATATGAAAATTGCAGGTATAAATTTGGTGTTGGGGTGCATAAACTTCTTCTGCTATGAACTGCCATTGACTTCTCTGGTCAAGTGGATAATATTCTTATGCTTTGTTTTAATATAGGTATCTAAAAATATGGACCTTTTTGACCTCACTTGTGAATTTGATTTTTTATGATTTTTTTAATACTAGGTCACTGATTCCGGCATTAAATTTGTACATAAAAACTGGCCCCTGCCCCCTAAGCCATCGGCAAAGGCTAGTCAAGAAACGTACTCTAGGACAAACTGTATTCTGCAAAACCCATTTTCACTGAGCCACAGCAATCTTGAACATTGCCCGTTTGATCCCATTTTGAACATTGCCCGTTTGACCCTGTCTTGAACATTGCCCGTTTGACCCTATAATCAATAAACCTCATCCACACCTTAAGTGGAAGCCTTCGATAAAGTTTGGTGAAAGTACTTCACCTAGTAATAAAGTTATTATGAAACGAAATCTTCTTTTGGTCACTGTGACCTTGATCTTTGATCTGTTGACCCGAAAATTAACAGGCTTCTTTCCTACCCAACGGGTAAGTCATCCTTAAGTATTGTTGAAGGCACTTGCTCGAGACCTAAATATATGATGTACAAATAAAGTTATTGTGCAGAACCCATTTTTCTGCCTTCAGTTTTAGCAAACTTGGCCTTTGATCTTTTGAAACCTAAATTATAATGCTTTTTTCCCTCCTAGTCCAAGCTATACACATTCATCGATTGAATTACTTGATATTAATTTTTATTAGAACAAAATGTCCTAGCCAAAATGGATCATCTGGTTATTTACGCAATAATAAAATCAGTCACTCATCGCAAGCAGATCAGATGTAATGTTTGTCATAATAATAGAAACAATCATACAATGCACCGATTCTCACTATCCAAAACATTCTGTCTCGTGGAATTAATAATCGAGATCAACAGATTGCTTGCCAGGCATTACGTGTCTCCAATAATAATTAAATGACATAATTAGAAAGTCGAAAAAGCTAATGAATATAAAATAACTATGATTCACCTGAACTTTAATAGATTGTGCTAGAATTCTTTGAAAGAATATTAAGAGGTCGAATTAGTTGATTTTATCTTTGTTAAAAACTAAATATCGTTGCAAAAACTTAATTCTCTGATAATGAAAGCAAAAAAATTAGTCACATGTCACGAACTGAATCAGGCGCCATGTTTGTCATGTAATATGTTTAATCCCCACATGCAAAATGTTTTGAAGAGAAAATAATTTAAAAAAGAAACGTTTTGACTTAAAGACCTGTTATCAGAATTACGAGGATTCGAAACCACCTGTTCGTTTACTTTTCATGCCAATCAGCACAAATATCCTAGTCTAAATATCGATGAAATCTATGCGGATGCGTCCTTTAACCCAATGATGCAGCGTCATTTATTTGGTAAGTATTATGAAAGCATGATTCATTACTTGATGGTATATTTTACGAGTGTTGACACCACATAACTCCGTCCCAGCATATATGGCTGGTTAGAACTTAGTAGTGACACCCTGGTTTTCAGAAAACGTGTTTTGATGGTATATTTTATTTCGATAATGCAAGGTCTGTTGGCACCGTAGAAAAAGAATTGCTAGATGGTTAGGGCGTTTGCTCTTATGTTTTCTATTTCAGGTCTTCTGAAGCTATTGCTTATTTAAGTATATAACTTTCTTTAAGAAATGTTAGTGAGAAATGGATAAAATTTTATGGAAAGTGATAATCTTTAACATGAGCGGTCAGTGCCGGATTAAACCCTGTGGAGGCCCCTAGGCAGTCGAAATCTCGGGACCCCCCTCGCAAATTATCTCCTAATACGTCAAGATCAGCGGCTTTGTCCGAAAACAATATGGCCGCAGCCGGGGCAATGACATCATGGTTTATTCTTAGCACAAGGCTGAATCAAGTACAAACGCCATTCAACATTATTTTGATCCGTTGTCGCGGAGCCCCTAAATGGCGAGGGGCCCATAGGCCAATGCCTACTCTGCCTATTTGGTAATCCGGCACAGTGGGTGGTAGTAAGACTCGAAAATGAACCATAGGTTGGTGAGATTACTATTACAGGATATGTGCATTACATGAAACACGCGCAGAGACTGCAGCGTTAACGCTTCCAATAAAGTAAAGGTGTGAGCAAAGTTCGTAATTATGCTCTATCATCAAATTCAGTGCAATTATATAGTCGCTTTAAAGGTACTGGGTACCAGGAAGAACAGACGCGATATTTTAAAATATAGGAGTATATCAATAATATATTGTAGTACGTCACACCTGCTGAGTGGTGATCAAATCTGATGTAATACATTGCCGAAAACGTCCGTTGTAAAATGTAAACCTGCTGTAATACATTGCCGAAAACCTGCGTTGTAGTGGGTAAGCATGATGTAATACATTTCCAAAAACCTACCTTGTAATGTGCAAGAATGATGTAACACGTTACCGAAAACTTGTCTTGTAGTGTGTAAGCATGATGTAATGCACTGCCAAAATACTGCTTAGTAGTTTGTGTGTAAGCCTGATGTAAAACACTGCGAAAACCTGCTATTTAGTCAGAACGCCTGATGTATTACATTACTGAAAACCTGCGATGTAGGTGCCGCTCAACAGTTTCGTATTTTGCATAGGGTTAGATATAACAAAATATAAATTTCCTTAGTTTTCCTCATTGGTTATCCTGGCTATTAAAAAGAACCTGATATATCTTTAGTATCATTTAAAAAAATTGAATTGTCATGTATTGATGTGGACGATTGATGGGTGTAATTTGGGTTATAGAGTATACCTTTCAAAATAACGGTGCTAGGGCAATTCGGAGCAGGACAATTCGGCGCGGACAATTCGGCGCGGACAATTCGGAGCGGACATTTCGGAGCGGACAAATGGGAGCAGGATATTTAAAACATATCTATTTGAAATTTAAACGCATTTTTTTATTAATCATGTTTGATAGAACTATAATACCGTATAAAGTAAAGTTTATTTAGCTTACTACAAAAAAAAGTCATAGCAAATACCAGCCACTCTGGCACAAAAACCGATTATTTTCCAAAGACAAAGGGATCGCATACAACATTAGCATTTAGAGTAATTAACTCAGTAAATGTTAGTTGAACCATTTGAACATGTTAAAATTACAATTATTATTTCTTATTATTTGTAATATTTGGTCTTACATAGAAGAACTATAGGCTAAGTACTCAGAAAACTATTTTAAAAGTGATATTTTTTGTTATTTACATCTTTCACAGAGTGCATGTCGGCGCGCTTTTGCTCCGAATTGTCCGCTCCGAATTACCCGTTTTTTGGTCCCGAATTGTCCGCGCCGAATTGTCTGCGCCGAATTGTCCGGCACCGAATTGTCCGGTTACCAAAATAACTGCTAGCTCCGCTTGTTCATTTGCACTTCCTGGACTAATAATGTAAATTGTAAAGCGAACTAACTTTATTTAACTTTTTATATATATTTTTTAAATTCATTCATTACTGTTTCAGAAGCTCGTATTCTGTAGACTGGCAAAATTAGTTTTCCTTATTTTAATAACTGCTAAAGATAGTGTACTTTAGATTATTTTCTGAGCACATGGGAGCAGCCATATGGCTAGTTGTGTGTTTAGATCAAGCACAGCTTCCACAAGTACAGTATTCAAAGAAATTTCAACCACAGTATATGAAAGTGTCATAGAGGTATCCAACATTCTCTCCATTGTGCATGATGCAAATGAAAACATCTTCACCTTACACGTGTCACTCTCTCAGAAGTACAATTATATTCCATAGTGATCAAGCTTGAGGTAATACCTTACCGAAAACGTGGAATGTATGTAGTAAAGCTGATGTAGCACACGCGGAGCACGTGCCACCAATAACCTTAGGTCATTTGCTTAGACTAATTTTTTAATGTATAGTTAACTCTGATAATGATCGTTCCGATGGTCTAGTGGTTAGAGTGTTCGCCTCAGATGCGGGAGGTCGCGGGTTAGAACCCTGGCCGAGTCATACCAAAGACTTATAAAAATGGTACTAACAGCTGTTTCGTTTGGCACTCAGCATTAACAGGTTAGTATTAGGACTGGTCGGCCTGGTGTCAGGATAATGTGTCTGAGTGGGACATGGTACTACATGTCTGAGGCATGATGCCCCAGTGCAGACATCACTATAAACTGCCACACTGCAGACATTGTAGCGATATGACTAAAATTTTTTTAAATCTACGTTAAAATTCCAAATCACACACACACACACACACACACACACACACACACACACACACACACACACTGCTAATGATGTAATGTATGGTTAATTCTAATATTGCTGTAATGTATAATAACATTAACTGTAATATTTCCATGTGTGTATTTAACAGACTAAGATACACATTCACGATATATTTCGATAACTGGTGATATTCGTGTTTTGCATATTCTTAAAACGTTGCTATCATGCTAGGGATGAAATTACGAAACTCGATTTCATTTAATTGCATTTTCTAAAATTAAATCAAGGGAGGGACACTTTCCATCCCTTAATCGTTACATGCTATAGCGACCGCTCCGGTGGCCTAGTGGTTAAAGCGTCCGCCTCGGATGCGGGAGGTCGCGGGTTCGAACCCCGGCCGAGTCATGCCAAAGACTTATAAAAATGTACTAGCAGCTGCCTCACTAGGTGCTCAGCATTAAGAGGTTAGTGTTAGGACTGGTCGGCCTGGTGTCAGGCTAATGTGACTGGGTGGACATGATGCTACATGTATGCGGCATGATGCCTAACTGCTAGTATTCACTACAAACGGTCACACAGCAGATATCGTAGCGATATGACTGGAAAATTGTTAAAACTACGTTAAAAAATCACACACACACACATTATATATATATATATATATATATATATATATATATATATATATATATATATATATATATGCATGCTATAGCAAAACAAGACATTATATCAGCCAGGTTAATCTGTTTAAAATTTGCTGTTCAAGCGTTTTGTCTGATATGCAAATAACGCAAGGGATATTGCCACAAATTGAAGGATAGTCAGACAGCGAAGTTAATTTTCATTCAGCTTGGTCACAACCTTCATTTGTTTCCTATATCTGGATTCTTTATCCAATTTTCCCCTAGGCGTGAACGTGTATTCAGTAGGTTATCGGCTAAATTTTGGGGCTAAATTTTGTGTTTTTCAAGGAAGAAAGCAGTTCTGTTGAACTTTATGACAGACAGGTAATTAGTCTTGTAAATAGACCGTAAACTATAAAAAATATGAGAATTGGGTATGGAATCTCTCTCTCTCTCTCTCTCTCTCTCTCTCTCTCTCTCTCACACACACACACACACACACACACACACACACACACTAATTAATTACACCCATAATTGTTACTCCCATTATTTTAAGATATTTAAAAAAAAAAAAAAACTCTTTTGAACAATAACGAGCCTGCATAAGACACAATCGTGGGCGCCCACACATACGGGCAAGAGGAGGGTACGCATGCCCCCCGCCCCCGCTCCCCCCCCCCCCCGATTTCACCTCCAAACATGTTTTGGCCTACATCCGTAAAATTGAATAGCTGACCACTATATGTTTAGCACCTCACCCCACCCCGAAAATAATTTCGCGGCGCACCTAGACCCAATATGTATCGTAGTTTTAGTCAACACATTAATACTAGCAAATACAGAAATGAAAAGAATACTGATTAAGAAGAGTGATTTCATGAACCTGTTAAATGTTGGCTATTAATGTAAATTACATTTTAAACATTATGCAACTCATTATTGTGACATCTTAACAGTAAGAGCAATGTTCTTCGAAGTTTCTTCTAAGTTTAAATCTAGAAAATTATATTCATTGTTATAAATATTTTGTGTTTGTTCTTGGAGGTTGGGGGAATAAAAATAGAAAAAGACGCTATAACATATATATATATATATATATATAATATATATATATATATATATATATATATATATATATATATATATATATATATATATATATATATATATATATATTTACATACATACATACATACATACATACTACTGAGCATTCCAGTTGTTGGATATTCATGTGAAGGGCTGATTACTGGATGCAAAATTTCCAGATTTATTGTAATGTATCTGTGACCAGATAATTTCATTATTTTGGTTTGGAATGGTAGACATGGACAAAGACAAAGTTTATTTAGAGTCGGAACTGCATCACACAACAAGAAAATCAGTTTGTCGGATATGTTTTACCGCGGAAAAATGCTGTGATTGGATTATTTTCTGTCAGTTGAGAGACCGTCATAACGTCCACTGTCATTTCTAAACAGAGGTGATTTTATATAATTCTATAATTAACATTTAAACCACGCTTGTCATTGACAAAGCATCCCCTCACCAACCTTTTATCCATTGACCGATACCTTTAGTTTTGTTTACAACGAGCCCATGTGGTGTAATTTGGCCATATTCCGACATATGTGACCTTTTTCCATGCTACTTGAGCAATCGATTCCAAGAATGGCCGCCAAAATGTTTATAGTAATGTTTAAAGAAAGGTTCAAGAAGGCAGGTTAAGGAAATTTCACACGGTCGCAGTCAATCAGAAAAAAGAATAATGCGCAAGGATTTCGTTGACTTATATGGACCAATCAGAATTACATAAAGTGATGTGTCAACATGTTGTCATGTCAAAAATATTAAACTGCACACACTATATGTAAAGTCTACCAACTATGTGATAAAGAATAATATTAAACGGGCATTATACAAATCTCACTTTATCACCGTTTCCATAAAACCCCCATTACTGAGTACTGGATAAAGGTTGCAAGTTTTATTATAGATAAGCTAATTTCGAATGGGAAACGTATAGCAGCATAGCCAAAAGATTTGTAAACTAGCAGAGGTTTCACAGAATCTCCTCAAAGTGGACTTATGTTGACAAGATGTCAGTCAATTAGGTATAAACCACAGAAATAAGTATTAACCTGCATCTTCCAGATGCTGTCAGAAATTATCATAAACGGACTTCCGCCTTGTTTCTATGGATACAGACTGGACTCCGATTTCTGATCTGTTATCGTTGTTCTATGTCTAATTCTTGAAGTTGATATAATGCGATGTTTCAGTCAAAGCAAGTTGAAAAACACTCTCCTCACCTTCTTATATCACGGATAATGCCTCTGAGCACGAATACTTCTTGGATTGCATTACCTTGTGAGATCTGCATCATCGGTTTTATTGTGAAACAAAAATGTGGAGGAAGTTCATTTGTTATTCCTCTTTTAAAGACCTGTGTCTTTTGCATCTGATTCCATAGAGAGGTGTAACAAGAAATGATCCTGTATAAAACAGAGATGCTTTTATGTTTCATGAATCATAAATGAACGTTAAAGGCAACTATGTGATAGTCTGACACTGGCATGTGGTCAGTATGATTACCAGGTGAGACACAATCATGGAAACTAAAAGTTAATAATTACATTTGATGTGGGCCGGACAATGAGCCTTTGTATTTGTGTATCTGAAATATATTTTACACACCTGTATGATTCAACAAATGCGTTTCAGGCACGGTTGCCATGCACTCGTTCACAGCGCAAGTTGCCTCCGTTCAGTGTATCGAAACAGAAACAGATAGATACTACAGAGTTGATATGACACCGACTTTTAACAAAGCATCTACATTATTTTGTTACTTTAATTAGCATTCCGCCAGTTTATTCAAGCAAATCTTACTAATTGTTGTTACATACGAGATATTGGTCATAAATTTTCAAACATGTTTCCTTCACAGCACAATGCTGATGCAAAAGGGCGATAACTCACCGAGATTCCTCTCTCCACACCCTGTTGAGTCTTTTTCGACAAGTTATTTTCCTGACATCCACACCCCGCTAAGGCGTCGTCACCAAGTTATTTTCCTTCCAGTGATCAACTATGTAATGACTACTTTTCATGCACACGAGTAGTTAATATTTTCGGCCAATCACGTAAATGTAAATGACTGCACGTCAGCATTTTCCGTAATTTGATTTCTTCTGAATATATTTATTATAAAGCTTCAGATTTTTAGTAATTACAATGCTGTTCCTTTTCCAAACTGAAATCAAAGATTTGCCCTCCAATATAAGACCCTAGATAAACAGTAAGAATACACATCCTGCAATTCATCATTCTCCATCATTCTTATTAGTGCCTGTGCGGCAGATATATCGCCTTCTTTATACAACAGTTACCAAAATGTCTCAGTAAATGGCCTCTAAGCGTGACAATAGTCAATTTAATTCACCTTTTGATAATACTCAACTAATAAGGGAACGACTGAGCTCCTAATAATACCATAAGGGTTGAAATAATGAACTTTCGTACAAAATTTACTTTAGACCCCAACTTTTCAATTTAATTGACAAGATTTTTAGCGGCATCCCATGTCATAAATGCTACTCCGTGAGTATTCGAGCAAGCATGGATGTCATCATGCAAAATTGTCATTAAGCTCAATACTGAAGTTCATGGTAGGTTGGCGGTAATAAGTAGTAAATACATTACTCGTTGTACAAGAAAATATCATAGGATCCTTCTTAAACGTTGACATGTTCGTTCAGAATTAAATATATGAAGTATGCCTAAAAAATTGTGTCATTTGGAGCGCGGGGCCCTGAAGACGGTAGACCCAAGGAAACAGCCTTGCTCACCTTGCCCTAAGACAGGTCCTGCTTTTATTCCCAAGACACAGGTGAAAGTATACCAATGGCGGTCTTTAGAATTAAACGATTCATAGAACACAATATCGGAACGAGTAGCAAAATAAACGATCCTTTCACAGCTATCTTTGGTAAGAATCAACTGTATTGATTTGTCTGTCTATTCAGAGAAAAATTAACTTTTAATATTAATAAAAAGCTTTGTGACAATACGATATTTGTTAGTTAACAAAGACTTCAAAGTCACATAAATATAATAGTCGAAAGAAACCGCATCTTCGCTGGGCAAGGTTCGGATATGATAACCCTATCTACACCTTGGCGGATCGAGCAGATATTTCTGTGCCTCGGGTCTGTGAATTTCATTCGATGCGGCAGCAAGCCACTGCATCCAATCAAAATTAAGTTGTTCCAATGTGAACACTGTTCCTACATGATCGAGACAAGGGGAGCACACAATTTGAATGGACTCATAAATGTGAAGTTTTCCACTGCCGGTCCGTGTTTTGTACAAATATTTCACTCAAATACACCTGCAATGGCTGCTCTCTTGTATGTAGTCATACTTTCGATGCTAAACTTACAAAGTATCCTTTTGAAGTCAATTGCCTTCACAATTTTCGGCCGATGAACAATGCACCACTGTTACACGCTATTGGTTAGTTGGCATTACATACTTAGGGAGGCTACGCATGAAATCCAATAGATGTCGCTAGGACAAAGCACTAAAATATCTGCTTGATCCGCCAAGGTGTAGATAGGGTTGACATATCGGGACCTTGACTAGCTGAGATGAAGAACCGATGTTTTAAGGAATTCTTTTCTTGTAGTGAAAGTATAGTGAAAGTTGACGCTTGCACATGGTTATGTTTAGATATTAATATTATAAATGAAATATTGCTTTTGTGAATTTATACAAGTCTCTTTCCTAACGCAAATTAATTACTGGAACATACAGCAAAAAATTATAGAATCGTCAATACTCGCTTGTTAGTCGGGTCGAACTGCAAACAATATAGACCTCATCTGTCATCGCAAAATGCGCCGGCCGATCAGAGTCTATGTTGTTTGTTCTACTGATTTCTTGTCCTAACAAAAAGCGTAAAATACTTTTTACGGGGTAAGGTAAGGGATGCTGAGGATAACCAATGGGGCGGTGGCCCGAAAGAGTTTGGGAACCACTGGGGTAGACTATGAATTTCTTGTCGATACGACATAGGAACAACAATTTGATTGCTCACTGACCACTAATCACCAACAGGTACAACAGGTGGTCTTCGTTTTCTTATAACGACCCCATTTTTCGCAAAGTAACAAACTGGTACTTGTGTGGCTTCAATTTCTGAAACCCAGTCTTGTGTATTCTTGGAAGAATTGTGTATTCTCTGAAGAATAGTACTTGGGGGCCTATAAATCATATTCAAATATCTTGCATGCTTATAAAGTAGCTGTTACTTTCTGCTCAGATATCTTACAAATGCAGTCAGAAATTGGCTAGTGGTCTCTATTATTATGTGAAGAAACTTACTAACGAGTCTCTCTCTCTCTCTCTCTCTCTCTCTCTCTCTCTCTCTCTCTCTCTCTCTCTGTTGAGTGATTAAGTGATTTAAATTATGGAATTTACCTTATCCATTGTTCCAAGGCACATATATTAAGGATAACAAGCCAAATTTTAAATTTCATCTCAGGTTCATAAATATCATAGGTTTGGGAAGGTCAAAGCATCAGAAATAACAAACTTTAGCAAATAAAACATAATCTTTTTCATGGTTTTTTGCTCATAGCAAGTGCAAACAACTTTATTTTATTGCCCGCAAAAAAAAATTCTCCAGAAAGTGAGCATTTTTGTACAGTGTATATTGTGGATTAATTCTTGAAACAATCACTAAGGAATATAGCCTGACTGTTCTTGAAGCATAATTTACAAATATATGTGGTATACAAAATGAAATGTGTCTCGGCCAATCCAGAATTTACAGTTTTAATTCCTCAAAATTTGCAATTATGAGTGTATGTCCAATCCAAAAGCCAAATTGTGCGAAACGCTTGCTTTTATTCATGTGAAAGTGAAAAAACAAAAGGGGTTGGCAAATAAGTCTATAAGAACAATGTAACAAGACAATCCAGGTATTTGTTCTTTATTATAGCCTACCTGTATGACAAGTTTTGTTTTAGACTAATTCATCTAACAATATTGTTTTTATGAATGCCGGTTGATGATGATGATGATGATGAATACTTCCTCTGAAAAGTTAAACACAGGACTGTTTTAGTTTTTATTTATTTATTTTGCTTTATTGTATAGTTGTATTGTGCTGATATTTCTTGTGTCATGACAGTATTAACTAATATTTTAAACAGGATAAAATAATGATAAAATCACAGACAAATTAAGATGTTTATGCGGGGGTGGGTGGTGGGTGGATGCTACAACAGCCTGATCTGTGAGTAGCCTTAAAAACTTTGAAAGCTTTTCTTAAAAAATTGGAGGTGGGGGTGGGGGTGGGGGTGGGGTGGGCGTCTTATTCTTCTAACAGAAAACAATCACATCTGTAGAAGATACATGTAAAAATGTGTATTAATCTTTTTAACTACTACATTAATTTCATATCCTAAAGTATCAAGCAAGTTTGGTACTGTATTGTAGCAGTAATAATAAAAACAAACTGAGCTGGTTACTGGTAGCGGTAGCAACGTTATTTATATTCAGTGTGTTATATTTTAATAGTTGCTACCAAAGGAGTCTGATGTTTTATCAGTGAATCAATCGTCTTATCTGTACTATAAATATCGCTTTATATATGGATGAATACGATTTTGAATAATTAAAAAAATGTGGTTTCCAGTTTGATATCTGCGGAAATAAAGCATCGCATAATTGTATGGCCATGTTCTATATGCTTAGATATAGAAAATGTATTTCATACTATTAGAATTTATATATAATGAAATAAGTTCACATTTTTGTAACATATAGCTATGCCATAGCATATACATTGTACGTGATGTCCTTCTTTCAAGTCATTTGCCTCATGCTGTTGTATTGGAATTGGAGATTTAAAATGAAATTGGAGATATGAGATACTTATCACAGACAACTAGTGACAATACTTGCTATTGCATAATCATCGATGCCATGCATATATAAGAATTCTGTATAATTTGAATATTTACCTTACT